>CACRXK020002784.1:9606-40581 GCA_902702795.2 Paramuricea clavata
CCACACCCCCCCCCCCCCCCTCCCCTCAATTTCGTCCAAACAGAACATCCGTGTCTAGTATAGTCACTCATCTCGTGAGTGATTTTCAGGGCGGGCACTGCTTAGTTTAAATTCATTGTGAAGAATGTGGAATTATTTGAATTGTTAGATCTTCAGAGACTGGCAATGCTCTTCTCGGCTCATCTTTACGACCGTCATTGGATCTTCCTACGATCACCAACTCCTCGTCATCTTCCAATGCTCTCAGACAGATCTTGTTCAACAACTGAGGCATGTAGTAACTAGGTATGTTATAGCTAGCTATGTACTCCAACAATTCAGCTCTGGTATGTACTCTGAGCTCTGTGGTTGAATGTGAGTTTCGTATGTATACTTTCTAGTCCAGCAGCTAAGCTATGGAGTTGATTGTACGTTCGGAATGTATCACCTTATCAGCCGTGGTCCAGTCCTGAGGGGCTTCTCCCTGGTATAGTCCAGTTGAAGCCCCCGCGGCATTGAAGTGGGCCTAGGACTTCGCTATACTTTAGTTTTCGCTTCAAAAAATGAGGCCAACCAGTGCCTTAGTATTTAAATAAGATTACTTAACAACCACACTCTCATTTAAATTTACATGTGATTTGGTTACACAGAGACGAATTATTCTACAAAAGCAATAATACTTTCTTTCAATTGGAATAAACAATGAAATAAAATGTCAATATTTATTCACAAAGTTTAGACTTAACAAACATGTAATTATGATAATTTGTAAGCATACCCATCACTGATACACATTCATTGCACTCAGCAGATTGTTGGGCCTGATGTATGCTGAATTTTGTGACAATTTGGTAATCGATATAAAATATCTTTTAAAATAGTAATTTTGAAATGAAAGATTGATATTACAGAATTATCCTTTGATTATATTGTATAATATTTACAAGTTTTAACCATATATAACCAGATAAGAATTCGTGCTGTTTATATTTCGTATTTAGCCGTAGACTGTCCTTATTTGGAGAGCCTGTTCACAGGTTATTTTTAGCCATGACGATTACGGATATTGCGGGGAGTTTTTATGATACTTTTTACCCACGGTGTCAATCGCTGCATGTTCGAATATACTCCATATTTATGCGGTAATCCACACTTATCCCCCCAAGACACCTGACCAACCAAGTACCATCTTCCAGCCTTTCTACAGAACAGCGGTCCACCACTATCGTACTGGCACGCGTCTCGGCCACCGCCCTCGTACCCTGCGCATATTGCTCGGTTGTGAACTGTCCCATTGTACGATATCGGACTGTTACATTTCTTTCTTGAGACGAGCTCCACAGCCACTTCACGCAAGATGTCTTGAGTCTTGCCCTCGAAGTGTGTATGGCCCCAGCCAGCTATGTTACATTTGTGACCAGGGCGAAATCTTGTGCCGTCGCCCAAAAGTCTGATTGGTTTTGCATAGCTTGTATAGTTGATGTGGCCTAGGAATTCTAGAAGAGCTGAAAACGAAAAGAAATATATTTATTTATTAACTTTACAACCTTTGCCACATGAACAAATAGATATTAAATTTAAGAATATACACATAGATGAAGAAATAATGTTGAAGATATGGGCAATAGGACAAGAATCCCATATTAAGACCAACCCAAGAATTAAGACAACAATAGTTATACGTTTCATAAATATTTAAAGACACAAACACACATTAACACATTGATATATTTGAACAGATATTAACATGAAAAGAGCACGAAGTTAACCTTTAAGAACAACAAGTTGAGTTCAATCATTGGTCGGATCGCTATTCAAGGTCTTAAAATAATTGTGGAGAAAGAGCTACCTTTACATTGACATCAGTAAATGGTTAGACTTTCTCGGATAAGGACGTTAAATCGTATATATAGGTACCTCGGATCCCCAATCAATTGAGCTATTGCCTGTTGGGAAATCCACTCGCCAGCGAGTGAGAAACTCAACAAACTCAAGACAGAGAAAGTCTGGCGAATGTTTTAAAACTCGCAGTGAATGTAAAGCTCTCTACTTACCTACGTCATTGTCATCAGGTCTATCAATCTTGAACTTGTCCCACATGTTAGTATAGTTCGGATGTCGAATGATTCGTTTCACTTTCAAACTTTGTTCATGACTTTCTTGTTTACTGATGTCATGTTTACCAACTTTGACCAACCAATCACGAGCTTTTGTTGAACTGTGATTATCTGAAAATGAACAGAATGTGAGCTTCTGTCGTGGTTTGTGTCTGAACTACCTGAAAAAGAAATCTCAAACGTGGTGGTCCAGTGTAGATAGTATTCTACAATAAGCTGTCGTGGTTTGTGTCTGAACTACCTGAAAAAGAAATCTCAAACGTGGTGGTCCAGTGTAGGTAGTATTCTACAATAAGCTGTCGTGGTTTGTGTCTGAACTACCTGAAAAAGATATCTCAAACGTGGTGGTTCAGTGTAGATAGTATTCTACAATAAGCTGTCGTGGTTTGTGTCTGAACTACCTGGAAAAGATATCTCAAACGTGGTGGTCCAGTGTAGGTAGTATTCTACAATAAGCTGTCGTGGTTTGTGTCTGAAGTACCTGAAAAAGATATCTCAAACGTGGTGGTCCAGTGTAGGTAGTATTCTACAATAAGTTGTCGTGGTTTGTGTCTGAACTACCTGAAAAAGATATCTCAAACGTGTTGGTCCAGTGTAGGTAGTATTCTACAATAAGCTGTCGTGGTTTGTGTCTGAAGTACCTGAAGAAGATATCTCAAACGTGATGGTCCAGTGTAGGTAGTATTCTACAATAAGCTGTCGTGGTTTGTGTCTGAACTACCTGAAAAAGATATCTCAAACGTGATGGTCCAGTGTAGGTAGTATTCTACAATAAGCTGTCGTGGTTTGTGTCTGAACTACCTGAAAAAGATATCTCAAACGTGGTGGTCCAGTGTAGGTAGTATTCTACAATAAGCTACCGTGGTTTGTGTCTGAACTACCTGCATGAAAAATATATCCGAAACGTTGTGGTCCAGTGTAGGTAGTATTCTACAATATTCTACAATTAGCTGCCTTGTGTTCTGTCTGAAAATATCGCACTAGAACGAACTTACCATGAAAACAATGTGCAGTAGTGACGATCCATTTCTTGTCAATAATTGATCCACTACAATAGTGGGTTTGGTTAAATACGAGAGTCGCAATCCATGGCCATTTCCCTGGCTTTGTGACGGGCGTTCCTCCAACGATACGCTTTTCTCGGTGTTTTTGAAGGGGATGGCCGTTCACTGAAAATTACAAGAGAATGATTCAAGGACGAGTTAAGGCGATTTATTGTCTGATTTACACTACACAACTTTTACCCAAAACTGTCGCATGCAACTTGCTTACAACTTGAGTTGTACGGTATAAATCAAGCCAACAACTCGCCTGCAACAGCGTAAGTGAGTTGTATGCTTGATTTACACAGTACAACTCAAGTTGCAAGCAGGTTGCACGCGACAGTTTTAGGCAAAAGTTGTGTAATGCACATCGACCTTGAAACAACCTGGCAAATCCGAAAAGAACTTTCGTCAGGAGGTGAGGCCTCTGGCAAAAGCGTATCGCTCAGAACGTCATGATTCTACAAGGCAGGACGTGAATTAACATCGATGATATTTTAAATCAATCCATTTGATGAGACCGGTATATCTAACGTAATTTGCGTAGAATGTGGTACAAAAACAGGACTAATTTGCATAGAATGCGGTACAGAAGCAAGGTTAATTTGCGTAGAATGCGGTACAAGACTGATGCGGAATTTTACTCGTGCGCAGAGTCTTGCGCCAAAAAATTCTGAACGTGACAGAACGTAAGATCATGGAATTTATCTATTACGCCCCCAATCTCATAGCCTGTGTAGCAGTCGCTTTATCTTATTGAAGGTTTTGAGGATTTTTGAATAAATCCGCCATTTATTTAAAATCCTCAAAACATTCAATAAAATAAAGCGACTGCGACGCAGGCTACCAATCTCTAACGTATTCCCGTATTCCACTCTACGTGCAATTGTTACATCGAAGAGTGATAAAGTGCGCATTGACGCAAATGCATCGGGTTATTTTTTCAGATACATCGACGTAGAAGAACGATAGGAATTAGCAGCCGACTGTTAAATGATCCGCATTTGTTGTTACAACAAACACTATTTTAAACATATTTTTTCAGAAAATGATTTGATACTCGTGAGAAAGAGAGATTTCGGCAACGTTGTCACTGTACCAGATAGGTTTCCGTAGCGACGTGAAAGGACATCTATCCGTACCTTTTAGGAACGCTATTTTCAGAGGAATTATTGCAACGGAGAGATGTTGTTTCACTCAGCTTCTGAAAGTTGTACATTCCGTATCGGATAGATGCTTTTTCTCGTCGCTGCGGAAAGCCATCCGATTTAGTGGAAACATAGCGTTAGTTTAATTTTCTATCAGTATCAACGTTGGTTGCCCACCATCTGCTATCTCGCGGTGACGCATACTGAAATACTATATGCTGATCGTTGTACAATCCAATGACTGAAAACAATTCAAGTTCGGTGTTTGATGTTAGGGGTTACCCATCGAGATACAACCTAAATTATCCGGACTTTGCAAAACCGAAGTTTTTACTCTGGCGCAAACATGCCTGATCTAAGTATGATCGTTTTATTTTGATAATCACTTTCTGTCTGAGTTTAATATAGAAGGAGTCGAACTTAATTTAGCCAGCCTATGCAGACCGACCGACTAACGCCTGTATTCTAACAGCTCACTCACACTCAAAGAGTGGAGGGTAAATCTGAGCTTCCCTTGAGTGTCAGTGCTGTTTTTGAATAACTGGAGGGTCAGTACCTTATTACTATGTGACTACTAACCCTCCAGATATTCAAAAACAGTATTGACACTCAAGAGAAGCTCAGATTGAACCTCCACTCTTTGATTGTGAGATTTTAGAATACAGGCGTTAGTCTATTAAACACGTATTTGAATTATGGGCTATAAATAAGACGCATTCCATAGAAATGAGTTATTGAGTTTCATATTAATCCGTGACTAAAATTGGCCGACAATATTCGATTCCTACCGGAGGATCCATATAGATGCATTTTTCGCAATTGCTACTTGGTAAGTCTAATAAATGTATGAACTTCTCATGGACTCGACATCT
Organism: Paramuricea clavata; assembly: GCA_902702795.2. Lineage (NCBI taxonomy): Eukaryota > Metazoa > Cnidaria > Anthozoa > Malacalcyonacea > Plexauridae > Paramuricea > Paramuricea clavata. The sequence goes on from CACRXK020002784.1 coordinate 14,766, forward strand.
CCATGTACAAAACTCTTCTACAATGAGTTATAGCGAGTGTCAATGTCCAAAATCCTCATGATCTGTACAATATTGTGCAGGAAAAGGCGAGGTAAAAGGCATCGCAATACAAAATATTTGACCCTAAAAAACTACAAATATTTGCACGAACATAAAATCAAAGTACATAAATATCTATTGCGCATTTTGTATGCGATAATATACATCCAACGTTACCTAACACAAACACGAGTAACAGATGAGCTGCAATTCTGTAGACATTCGCCATTCTGCTGTACTTTAAACTTGCTTGGATAGATTTGATTCTGATGGTCTATTTCTGCGAAACGCAGCCAACGTTGTACAAACAGTTTGTTACTGTGCAGTGTTCTGAACGGTATGTGGTGGGCAGAGCCGTCTTTATAGCCTCGCTCGGCCTTGCTATGGCTCTTACGTACATTCCAATGGAAAAACTGCATGGGGTTTTATATAAAAATGATTTCGAAGTAATTGGTGTTGATTGGACAAAGGAATTAAACATTTCATTTCACTCATCTGGTGGATGGAATTTCAAGAGGGCGCACCGCCCGGTAGGTAGGTGCTCAACGTGTTAGTTATCAGAGTGAAAAAAAATATAGTTAAAAGGCAATTTTGTTCAACGTCGCGTATCTGCAATGAAAAGTGTCCAAAAGCTAAAATCATTTGGCGTTTTTCTCTATGTCGCAGTCTTGGAGACAAAGAAATAGAGAATAGAAAGATGTGGTTTAATATTTGCGTCGACGTTTGTGAAGTCGACTCTGCGGAAACCAGCACCATGCCAAGAAACGCGTTTTAAATATTTTTTGATACAATAAATCTTTAATCACCTGGAAAACATCAAGTGTTTCTGAAAATTAAGTTTTGCGCAACACGTATTGCGTTGAAAACTGGCCGTGATTATAATTGAGTGATATAAATAGGCTAATCTAATTTCCTCGCTCAACAGCTGGTGTCAAAATTTCTGAAGATAAATTTGTACGCGAAGCGAGCTACCTTTTTACGCTCTGCTTTTTACGCAAGGTGAATTAGCCCGCATGGGGGAACTGCCCGCGGATGCCTGCAAATATGGCGGATTGAACTGGAGTAAAATGTGCAAAGGAGTAGTTGAATTTTTGCTTTAAAAACTACAGTTTGGAATCCGTCTTCTACAAATATAAATACTTGAAAGATAGGATCTGATATTTTTCTTGACAGTGTCTTAGTTTAAGGAAAATTGGTGGATATTTAGTGCAAGTTTAAGCTGGAAATTCCCGACCATGTGGCTGAGCGGCAGATCTTATTTTTGATGCAGTTTGAATTTTAGCAAGGAACGACATTGGCAATGACTTCTATTATCAAGTTAACAGTTTTATCCGGAGGACAGGATGAGACTCCACTCGCTTATCTTTTACAAGTTGATGAATTTCGGTTTCTGTTGGACTGTGGCTGGGATGAATTTCTCTGTGTTGAGACCATCGAGCCTATCAAACGGTAAGATGCATGCCACTGTACAATTGTTGTGTTTGATGAAACATTTTGTGTGTTCAAATTTTATTTGTGTGTTCAATTATCTTTTCTTGAGGAAATATTTCCTGGGCTTCAAAACATTTTCTTGGACTAATGGTCTTGTGGTCTGATACAGGGATGGTCGGATGGATGCAGCATGATCTGGTGGGGGGGGGGGGGGGGGGTGCTCTGCCAGCTCTGGTGCCGAGTTGTGTCGGTCATGTGTGCTGCCCGCCCATCAACTTGCTTCACTACTGCAAAGTCTTGCTTTGACTGCTGTATTCGGAATTGTAATTGTTGTTCACAGTTTGCTTATCATCATGTTATTACTCAAATTACCATATCTCATTTTGCCTCTAATAATGTTTTGCTTTATCATGAAAAATAGCACCCCCCTCTGTCCAGGGCTAAGGGGGGGGGGGGTGCACAACCCCCCCCAGTAAATCCATCCCTGGTCTGATACTTTTACAATACCAACATAAATAGGTTGTAGTCATGTGATATTAATTGTTGAATAATTGCTCTGTCAGGCATGTGAATCAAATTGATGCAGTGTTGCTGAGCTATCCCGACATCTATCATCTTGGTGCATTACCTTATCTTGTTGGCAAAGCTGGTCTAAACTGTCCAGTTTATTGCACCATTCCCGTGTACAAGATGGGGCAGATGTTTATGTATGATTTTTACCAGGTAATATACCCGCTTACTACACTATGGTACAAGTTTTGCATGAGTGTGATTACAGAATAATAACAGATTACAGATATAAAACACATTGGCCAATTGTTTGGTTATCCCATTGAAGTGTGCAAGACTTCCCTTGGCAAGTGAAACCATCTGGCGTTAGACAGACTGAGCAAAATAAAGTGACGTGTTTTGGATGCATTGCAGCTCAATTAGTGAATTATTGTCATAATTTCAGTCTCGTCACAATTACGAAGATTTTGAGTTGTTTTCTCTGGATGACGTTGATGCTGCATTTGATAAAATTATCCAGCTCAAGTACTCCCAACACGTCAGTTTGAAAGGTAAAGACTCTTTTGTTTCTGCTTCAGTACTTGATTTTCAATGCCAACATGTAAAAATGCACAAGTTGTAACAAACTTGCAGCAGACTTGTAGCAATGCTGTTCCAACAACTTGTCAACAGGATGTGTTCGCACTGCTTGTTCCCAGCTTGTTGACAACTTGCTACAAGGTTTTTGAGCTCTGCAGACTTGTTACAAGTTGTTCCAACAACTTGTTATCGTCCTGCAATTCAATAATTTGTCAACAAGTTGTGAGTGACAACCTTGTAGCAACTTGATAAAATACTACCATTTTCGAGCTTCCGTGAAGCGTGCATTTATAACTAGGTTTTAAAACGTTTCTTCAGCATGAATTTGTCATTCAAAACTTTTTATTTCGCTCCTAAAACATTTTGTTTTGACATAATAACTTCTGTGGGCGTGGTATAAAACATATTGCTTTGCACGCGAAACTTTGAATTTCGGAGTCAAAACTCAAAAGGACACATGTATTACAGAGGTTTGTTACGTAAACATATCCAGAAGGTGCTATAAATCTGTTATTTCGCTTTCTATAGCAATTTTGTCAGTATAAAGTCAGTCCGTGTGAAAAATAAGAAGAAATTTCCGCGTGCAAAACAATGTGCTTGACACCATGCCCACAAAAGTTACTATTGCAAAACAAAAAGTTATGATTGACAAACTCATGCTGAAGAAACGTTTTGAAACGTAGTTATAAGTGCACGCTTCACGGAAGCTCGAAAATGGTAGTAACAGCATTGTTACAACTTGTAGACAAGCTTGCTGCAAGCCTGTTGCGAACACATCTTGTTGACAAGTTGTGAGATTTTTACGTGTGTGGTAGTATCTGAGGATGCTGACAAAAGTGTATGATTGAGTGATATGATTGCAGGGAAAGGTCATGGTCTAACCATCACACCATACGCAGCGGGTCACATGATAGGAGGAACGATGTGGAAGATTGTTAAAGATGGTGAAGAAGATATAATTTATGCTGTGGATTATAATCATAAGAAAGAAAGGTTCATCAATACTTTGGATCATTTTAGTGATATCTTAACATTAACACTTTAAAATCATTCCAACCTTTGAAGAGTTTTGTAGGGGCATGTAATTTTTCATACATTTATTAGACAGTTGCAAAAAATACAGCCATAGGCCCTATGGCCGGAATCGAACCTGCAGCCCTGTGATTCTGGTGCAGCGCTCCAGGGCGCAAAACTCCCTTTACAAATGCTAGAACTTTGTTTTCAAATGACAGAACTTGGTTTTCAAATGCTAGAACTCCCTTTTCAAATGCCAGAACTCTGTTTTCAAATGCCAGAACTCTTTTTTCAAATGACAGAACTCCCATTACAAATAGCAGAACTTGGTTTTCAAATGGCAGAACTCCCTTTACAAATGGCAGAACTTGATTTTCAAATGCCAGAACTTCCTTTTCAAATGCCAGAACTCCGTTTTCAAATGCCAGAACTCTATTTTCAAATGCCGTTTCGAATGGCAGAACTCCCTTTTCAAATAGCAGAACTTCACACTCAGAATTTCCATTTACAAAACCTTGACATATTCAATCAAGTGAGAAATATTTACCTCTAACCTTAACACTATAGCTTTACCCTAACTTATTTTAATTTGTTTAGACATTTAAATGGCGCTGTCCTGGAGACGTTAAGCAGACCATCCTTACTCATCACTGATTCTTATAATGTTCTGAATATGCAAGCCAGGAGGCGAGACAGAGACACACAACTCATGTGTATGTTACCACTAGGAATATTGAATTGGCAAAAGCCACCCTCATGTCCATGACTAATTCTAAATTTAATTCCAGCTCAAATATTAAAGACAACAAGAAGAGGTGGTAATGTCCTCTTAACAGTCGATACTGCTGGCCGTATTTTAGAACTGTCACAATTGCTGGTAAGTTAGAACTGTCACAATTACTGGTAAGTTAACAAAACTTTTGTCGTTCACTTTAGGGATGAGCTGATCAAGAAAAATCAAATTTACTGATCCGATAAATCCAGCTCCGATTTACCATCCGATCAGCCTATATATTGGCAGTTACCGATATTTCTTAACAGGAATTCCCAACACTCAAAATTGGGGCAAAATGTTAGTAAAACGTAACAAGAGTTAGCCGACCAGTAACAGAAATATCATTACGATAGTCAAGGATTAAATTTACTTATTATATAAAGTATAATGCTTTATAGAGATTTCGAGCACTGATAAAACTGATAATCTCACATGTGAGATAATTTCACATGTGAAAATTATTGCTTTTCCATTGTCGCTTTTCTGTAAAAATTATCGCTTTTCAAAGACTGTCCTTACAGGTAAACTACGTGAAGCGTTCCTCTTTTGAGTTTCTAAATTGATTGCAATTTTCCTCATTACTTTTGCAATTTAAAAAACTCCTTTGCAAATCCCTTGAGGGAATTTGCAATGTTGCTAAAAGCCAAAAAAATTTTCCTCAGTTCCTGTTAGAAGTTCTTAACTTCCTGTTACAAGTTCCTAACTTCCTGTTCTGTTCTGGGCGTTGCAATTGGCTAAGAAAAATAATGGACCAATAACAACGCTCAGAACAGAACAGGAAGTTAGGAAATTAAAACAGGAAGTTAGGAAAATTTAAAATGAAGTTTGGAATATTGCAACAGCCGATAGGAACATTGCAAATTCCCTCAAGGGATTTGCAAAGAGTTTTTCAAATTTGCAAAGCTAATGAGGAAAATTCCAAATGAGTTACGAAGTCAAAAGAGGAACGCTTCACGTAGTTTACCTGTAATATAATAAACAGAAAAATACATGGGTGCTTTGAAATGCCAGATTTATTTCTCGTGTTGAACATGATATCTCACTTGTTTGCTGCGCTCACTCGTGATATATCATGTTCAACACTCGAAATAAATTTGGTATTTCCAAGCATCCATGTATTATTCTCTATTTAATTTTGTAATCAATATATTTCGGTATCCTGATAGTATCCTGACAAGTATCCTGATAAATGACTTAAAGCATAAGTGAATCTGAAAGTGTTTGGTGGAAGAGAATCTGTCCAAAAAACCACTATTTTTGTTGGCAAAGAAAAGGAAATATCACAAGTAAAAGTCAGAATGATATTTATTGGACTGCCAATATATATCGATGTAATCAGCTGGTAACCAATTTGCATGAAAGTTGCCGATTATTAGCCTTCTCCCAGACCGAATTTGTTGCGTAATTTAGGGATTTAATTTCGAGCTGCGAGCAGGCTGCCGATTATCTGCTTCTGCCAATTAATTTCTCATTATCAGCTCATTCCTAATTCGCTTTGTTTTGGTAAGTGCAATGAACAAAGGCAGTTCTTGTCGTTTCCAGGATCAGCTGTGGCGTAATCCAGACTCGGGATTGTTGGCGTATTCTCTGGCGTTGTTGAATAATGTCAGCTACAACGTTGTGGAGTTTGCCAAATCACTCGTTGAATGGATGAGCGACAAAGTCATGAAATCATTTGAAGTTGGTCGAAATAATCCTTACCAGTTTAAGTTAGTAAAATCAAACTGCATTTGATAGTAAAAATACAGATATATTAACCAATTAATAAGTTGCATTGCACCCTAATGTCCCTACTTATATACTCTGTCTAACATTGGGTGATTTTAGTGAGTCAAGGGGAGGGTGCTGGTACTGAATGGATTAAAAACAATAAAATAAATATGTTTGATGGATTTTGTAATGGGAATAATTTTCCATTTTAGATATTGTAAACTTTGTCACAATTTGGCGGAATTAGAGAAAGTTCCCTCTCCAAAGGTAAATACAGTAAGCTTTCATGACTTGTGCCTCAACGTAAAAACATACAAGTTGTAACAAACCTGCAGCAGACTTGTAGCAATGCTGTTCCAACAACTTGTCAACAGGATGTGTTCGCACTGCTTGTTCCCAGCTTGTTGACAACTTGCTACAAGGTTGTTGAGCTCAACAGACTTGTTACAAGTTGTTCCAACAACTTGTTATCATCCTGCAATTCAACAATTTTTCAACAAGTTGTGAGTGACAATCTTGTAGCAACTTGATAAAATAACAGCATTGTTACAACTTGTTGACAAGCTTGCTGCAAACCTGTTGCAAACACATCTTGTTGACAAGTTGTGAGATTTTTACGTGTGTGTATTACACAGAACTTTGCATTGTAGGTGGTGCTAGTTAGTATGCAAGATCTCACATCGGGTTTTGCTAAAGATTTATTCATTGAGTGGGCAGAGGACGAAAAGAACAGTATTATATTCTCGAGTAGAACTTCTCCTGGATCCTTAGCAAGAAAGCTGATTGATAATCCGAATACAACGAAAATTGACTTGGAGGTCAGTATTCAGCTCTTGCAAGTCACGACACAAATAATTCAACGATGATTTCCACCATTTTGCTTCGGCCTTAATCCAGGTTTCCATATGGTCATAAAGATATCTTCGCGGTCTTTCTCAACGGCCAGATTATAAATGCTTTTTACCTGTAAACCACATATAAATAATAAGTATTCTGTATTTATAATCACTATGTCTATGTTCAATTCTAAACCGTTGTATTTCGACTGTTGAGAAAGATCGTGACTCAATCTTTACGACCGTTATGAGTCATCAATTCCCTCAAACATTTCTTACAAATCCTTCAAAACTTATAGAATTTACCCATGCGAAATTCCTACTGTGATCACAGAAACGTTGATAGTGTAAACTAGATTTTAGTTTTAAAGTTTGTTCGTTCACTGCAATATTCCTTGGGTATTTAAGAAGCCACGATTGCAATTTTAGATCACCCCTGATGAAGACACTAGACTGGAGTGTCGAAACGTTGGGTCTTGATTACAATTCGACTGGGCTTTGTATTCTTATATTTAAACCAGAGTAGCGAGCGAAACAAGATTTTAGTTTATCACAAAGATTGTTTTACCTCGTGTAGGTTAAAACTAGAATTAAGTTAGAAGGAGAAGAACTAGAACATTACTGGGAAGTACAAAAGGAAAAAGAGAAAGATAAAAAGATGACAGAGGCAGCAAATAAAAGGTACGATTAATTTACAAACTAAACACTATTCCATTAACATATTGCCGCCATCCAGCTCATCACAATGAACGATTTGAGTCGAAATTCAGAGACCAAAAAGCGTGATTATTAATACTTTAAATAAAAAAATTACAGTTGAGGCATTATTATTGTTACTGATTTGAAAGACTGATGTGGTAGAAGTCTAATTTGAATTTGAATCGTTTAGCAAAGAAACAGTTCCAGAAAGTGACAGTGACAGCGAAGATGAAGGGATTGGTTTGACATTTGGAGGAAAAGCGCGACATGATCTCATGATGTCAGACGAGAAGGTAGTAAAACCATGTCAATATGACTGATGGAAAACAGTGTTGATGTATCTCTGTTGAAGGGTATTGTCGAGTGGAAATTATCGAGTGCAAATGTATTAACGGCTTATCGACCGAGCGTGAGGTCTGTACTGTGAAATATCAAACCGAGGTTTTTTAGTAAGATATGCTCCCTGAACTGTAGCCGCCATGTTGCCAAATAAATACAAGCACGTGATCACAGCACGAAATCTGATTGGTCATACTTAAAATTCCACCGATAAAAATCGTATAATATCAAAACGTTTTGATGCTGTCCGATTAAAACCGAGCAACAAAAATCGGTTAAAAATGACACCGCACACACAACGATTTTGTTAGTTTTAGTCAAACGATTTTTATCGGCCGACTAAAATCGCATCGTGTGCGCCAGGCTTAAGCAAAAATTTCCCGCCAGATAAACGACATCCGGGACACCGGTCCAGATACGGAAAAGACGGACCACGGTCCGGATATGGGTTTTTACGGACCGCTTGTCAACCAATCAGAATAGAGAATTTTGAAAAGCCATATCATAAATACACTTATTAAACCTAACCAGGAACAGCTGCGAAAACTGTAGGTCCCTGGCAGGAATCGAACGTGTAGCCTTGGGATTCCGGTGAAGCGCTCTAACCACCTGAGCTACAGAGCCCAGTTGTCGATCTTTTTACAAATGAACTTGTGGTTAGAGCGCTGCACCGGAATCGCAGGGCAGCAGGTTCAATTCCTGCCAGGGATCTAAAGTTGCATTTTTCGCTTCTGTTCCTGGTTAGGTGTAATAAATGTATACAAATTTCCACTCAATAATTTCCATCTATAATACCTTTCAACTAGTATTCAATCAAGCGAGACGCCAACAAAATGTTGATATATCTCAGTAAAGAATGATTTGAATGTAGCTTACAAAAGACAAGATAGATCCAGATTATTTCACATCATAGTTTCTTCAATTTTTCCACGATACGCTAATCACGGATTTCTACCAAAAATAACAATTTCCTTTTTGTGTTATCAGCGAGGACACAAGAGTAGTTTCTTCAAGCAAGCCAAGTCGTATCCCATGTTCCCTTGCAAGGAGGACAGAGTGAAGTGGGATGAATATGGAGAGATCATCAAACCTGAGGATTACATCATACCTGAGGCGAATGCGCCTGAGGAGGAGACGAAAATTAAGACAGTAAGTCTTTACCAGCCTCGTACCCAGGCTATTTTCTTACACTCTGGTGCCACAGCCACTTGAGTACGAGGATGAGTCTTCACAACAGAAGATTTCCCCATGTAGTACCCTCTAGGTAGTGCAAAGCTAGCCAGTTTTATCCAGAGTTATTTCGATGAACATATATTATTATTTTTCAAACTAGGAACCTGATTCTGGAGCGTCAGACACAGAAATGGTACCTGTGCAAGGTAAAACGACTTAATTTACACTATCAAAGTTTCTGTTATCACAGTAGGAATTTTGCATCGGTAAATTCTAAGTTTTGAAGGATTTGTAAGAAATTTTTGAGGAAACTGACTTAGTGTTAATCCTTCAAAATTTAGAATTTACCTCTGCAAAATTCCTACTGTGATCACAGAAACTTTGATAGTGTAAACCAGACTTCTTCTATGCTATTGTTCATGTGAAGAAAACGGTCTTTCTTAGCGAAAACGTGAATTTTCATACTTATTTAGACGATCCTTTCAGTGTTCCAACAAAATGTGTTGTGGAGAAAAAGACAATAGACATCAAGTATGACAAGAATAATATTCTTTTGTGAAGAAAGTTTTCTCCATACGGTTATAAAAACGTGATGGCATTTCTCCCTAGGTGCTCGTACATGTATATTGACTTTGAAGGTCGATCAGATGGCGAATCTATCAAAAGAATTATATCTATTGTTAAACCAAGACAATTGGTAAGTCACAGATCATAATTAACCTTTCTCACGAAAGTCTAAATCCGCCATTTTTGGCTACTATTTTATAAACAACGTGAAAAATCTAAGCGATGTGGGAATAATTTTTAAATTTGTTTAACTGCGAATCGATTTATAATGATTATACTTCCAACTATAGTTATAGAAAGTTTCATTTTCACTGCCTACTATCCCTGTTCTAATACCTGCTGTTTTCCACCAGCCAACACAAGTATTACAGATTTACAGTATATTATCGCCACACAGACCAAGCCCTAGTTCTCTCTCTAAAACTATAGAAATCGTCTTTCTAAAGAACGAGTCACGAACAAGGCCTAAAAAAATACCTGTGGTTCCGGTTTCATATCGCGAAAAAATTAGGGTCGGTAGGTCGGAAATAAATTTTTTTTAAATATTTTCTCATGGTTTTGGCGGGTTTTTTGCTGGGCGATTTTCAGTAGTAGAATCCCGACATCAATGTTAACTAGAGATGCGTATTTCCTGTGGACGAATTTAGGCAATTTGTTTCAATAATTAGTGTGACAACAGACGCCATTTTGGCACGCTGTATGAGCAGCCCGCAACCACCCGGAGAAAATAGGGTCGCACGGTCAATCGCGTTGGAAAAATAATAGGGTCGGCAGAAAAAAAAATGGGTCGGTCGGGAACCGGAACCGCAAGTATTTTTTTTAGGCCCAATGATCATATTTGTTTCTGAAAGCCAGTCACAAAACATGAACATTTTAGGTAGATATTTACCCCTTCCTCCTGTAGTAAGACTGACAAAACACTGGCTATTGTTTCTCCAAGGTGGTTGTCCATGGTACTCCAGATGCGACGAAACATTTGGCGGAATATTGTCGAAAGAACAGCGACATGGAAGTAAAGATGGTTTTCACGCCAGCTACTGGCGAGACGGTGGATGCTACGAGAGAAAGTCACATTTATCAGGTAGAGAATGAAACTCAGTTTATTCGCAATGTATGATTCGAACTAGAGACGAAATTTTGATCTGGACAAGAACAACGAAATCCATTACCATAGCTGGAAAGAGTATCTTAAAATGAGTAAAATTGCAAAGTTTGGTTGCGAGTTGTTGTAAAATGAGGAAAATATAGCCCTGTGAAGTTCGCAAATTTTGTACATATTTGCATTACGCGCGGGAAATTAAAAATAACAATTTTTGAGCCAAAAGTGGTTATTTTTACCGCGCGTAATACAAACGCCAGCGAAATCGCCTGAAGATCGATCAGACAAGATCGTGAAACTCAGAGTAGCGAAAAAAACATTGTTATTTTAAGATATTTATGATTTTAATTATATATAAATATGTGAAGTGCAGAAAAAACTTTCAAATATACTCCGAAAACTAAAGAATAACATTCTTCCGTCCCCCAGATTATACTCCGCGATTCCTTGGTAAGTGCCCTGCAGTTTTCCCAAACACGTGATGCTGAGATAGCCTGGGTTGATGGGCAGCTGGTGAAGGAACATTTGAAATCTTTGACACAAGGAGAAGAGAAAATGGATGTGGATACTTTTGACTCTGTGCCTGTCTTAGAACAACTATCTTTGACTGAGGTATGACCTCAAACATTCTTCTAATACACATGAAAAAACGCACAAGTTGTAACAAACCTGCAGCAGACTTGTAGCAATGCTGTTCCAACAACTTGTCAACAGGATGTGTTCGCACTGCTTGTTCCCAGCTTGTTGACAACTTACTACAAGGTTGTTGAGCTCAACAGACTTGTTACAAGTTGTTCCAACAACTTGTTATCGTCCTGCAATTCAACAATTTGTCAACAAGTTGTGAGTGACAACCTTGTAGCAACTTGGTAAAATAACAGCATTGTTACAACTTGTTGACAAGCTTGCTACAAGCCTGTTGCGAACACATCTTGTTGACAAAAATCTATTTAAAAATCTATTGAAATTGTTTATTTATTTTTTATATGCATGTAGAACAGAGGCATTTTTCCAATAGAGTTTTAATATTATCTGTAAATACAGGTCTTGTAGGATACCAGCTATTGAACTCAATAACTGAACAAGTTAACCTGGTAAAATATAGAATATAATAATAACAAGTTGTGAGATTTTATGTATGTAGGATTGAGGTTGGGTTAACCAAAATTCCGACATGTTTCAGATTCCAGGGCATGATCAGGTATATATCAATGATCCAAGGCTGTCAGATTTTAAACAGATTCTGCAGAAGAATGGTGTACAGGCTGAGTTTGCTGGTGGAGTGTTGGTATGTTGTAGTGGTGCCCTGGCTATAACTAGAGTAAGTCATTTCTTATTTCTCACAAATGTAGGTAGTCGCAATAATATGAAAGTTTTGGATTGATAGGGATATCCTTCCCTGCTGGCAGAGGTCTCTATTTGTGCTGGGAACTCGAGGGATATCTACACAGAGGTGTAACTTAACACTTGCCCGGGGCAAGTGAATATCATGACGGGCAAGTAAACATTTTATCATGCTTGCCCGATTGGGCAAGTTGCCTTGCCACAAAAAGCTGGGCATCTTTAAGTTTATGTTGGCATTGTCGGATATAAATTTTTTATAGTGCATGAACTTGATTCAAATTTTGTTTTTCGTCGGCCAAAGCTAGATCTGAGGCAGTATAACATAACCATATGAGTAGTGGAAGAACGCGTCGATGATAGAACGCGTCAGAATACCCCCTGTCTGATGGCAAGTGAATTTTACTCAGGGCAACTAATTTTCATGTCCAACTTGCCCTGGCAAGTGGTCAAAACCACTGAACTTGTTAACAAGGTTGCTGCAAACCTATCGCAAACACAACTTGTTAACAAGCTTGCTGTATGTAAACCTGTTGCGAACAAATCTTGTTGACAAGTTGGTTGCGAACACATCTTGTTGACAAGTTGTTGGAACAGCATTGTCACAACTTGTTAACAAGCTTGCTACAAACCTGTTGAGGAGACATCTTGTTGACAAGTTGTTGGAACAGCATTGTCACAACTTGTTTACAAGCTTGCTACAAACCTGTTGAAGAGAAATCTTATTGACAAGTTGTTGGAACAGCATTGTCACAACTTATTAACAAGCTTGCTACAAACCTGTTGAAGAGAAATCTTGTTGACAAGTTGTTGGAACAGCATTGTGACAACTTGTTAACAAGCTTGCTACAAACCTGTTGAAGAGAAATCTTGTTGACAAGTTGTTGGAACAGCATTGTCACAACTTGTTAACAAGCTTGCTGCAAACCTGTTGTTAAAAGTCTTGTTCACAAGTTATTGCAACAGCATTGTCACAACTTGTTAACAAGCTTGCTACAAACCTTTTGAAGAGAAATCTTGTTGACAAGTTGTTGGAACAGCATTGTTACAACTTGTTGACAAACTTGCTACAAACCCGTCGAGGAGAAATCGTATTGACAAGTTGTTGGAACAGCATTGTGACAACTTTTTAACAAGCTTGCTACAAACCTGTTGAAGAGACATCTTGTTGACAAGTTGTTGGAACAGCATTGTTACAACTTGTTAACAAGCCATCAACAAGGTGTATTTCCACTGCTTGTCACAAGTTGTCAACAGGTTTGGAACAACTTGTTGACAACTTGTAACAACCTTGTCGAAATTATCAGACTTGTTGCAAGGTTGTTCTGACAAATCCGTTACATGCTTGGTATAACAATATTGTTACAACCTTGTGTTGACAACTTTGTAACATCCTTGTTATATCACGGCTGTAACAAACGTGTTAGCACAGTCTTGTAACAAGGCTGATAATGCCATCAAGCTTGTTACAAGTTGTTAACAGCTTGTTTCAAACTTGTTACAACAATATGTTTGCGATGTTAGTCTGAGTGCATATCCACACCGGGCGAGCTTGAAAAATATGCCCGGCCACGGTGGGATTCGAACCTACGACCTTTTTGGAAATACTAGCCCAATGCTCTTCCAACTGAGCTACGCGGTCAGGACGGTTCGTGTAAGTGATATTTCGGAACAGTATCTAGTTCCTTCAATACCAATGTGTTCTAGTAATATGAATTTTAATATGAAATATGAAAAAAAAAAAATTCAAAAAAGGTCGTAGGTTCGAATCCCACCGTGGCCGGGCATATTTTTCAAGCTCGCCGGGTGTGGATATGCACTCAGACTAACATCGCAAACATATTATTCACCCGAGTACACAACACCAACACAGAAAAAAAAAATTCTTGTTACAACAAATTGGGAACAAGCAGTGCGAACACAACTTGTTGACAGCTTGTGAACAGACTTGTAACAACTTGTTTGCAGACTTGTTACAAGCTGTGCGTTTTTATGCGTGTATTTGCAAACACATCTTGTTGACAAGTTGTTGAAACAGCATTGTTAAAAATTTTTAACAAGCAGTACGAGCCTGTTCAGGAGACAACTAACACAAGTACCTGAAAACTACAAGAATTTGTTGTATTTTTCTGGTAGTGATATCGCTATCAATCTGCCGCTTTGTTCAGAAAACTGTCGGCTGAGGTAAAATCTTTTGATCATCTAGAACGAGGCTGGACGTATTGGTTTGGATGGCGCAGTGTGCGACGAATACTACAAGATCAGAGAGCTGTTGTATGATCAATTTGCAATCTGTTAAACATCAGCATCTTGTTGTTAATGAGATTTCAGACTGGGCAGGTATCATTGGTAATATTTTATCGCAGTAAAACACATAAGTACAACAATGTTTAAGATGTAAACTTGCTAGTGGTTTAATGCAAAAGACCAAGCACACAAACACAGACTCCAGACCACCAGAGAGTGACTAAATCTTATGTGGGGAAATGAAAAGTAACACAGGTTGTTCATTAGGCCATTTTGGGCTTAAAAAGTATGACAGTTAACACAAAAACAGCTATGTATGAAGAATGTTTTGTATAAAGAAAAGAGATATCTCAATGGAGTTGAGAAATAGACCTGTTCATCTTAAAGTCTGGTTTACACTTTACACTATCAAAGTTTCTGTGATCACAGTAGGAATTTTGCATTTGGAAGATTTGAAGGATTTGCAAGGTATTTTAGAGGGAACTAACTCACTGTTTAACAGTCATTTCCCTCAAACATTTCTTGCAAATCCTTCAAAACATAGAATTTACCGATGTAGAATTCCTACTGTGATCACAGAAACTTTGCAAGGTTAGTACATACACAAAACCAGCATTTAATGAGAACCAGGTCAAGTGGTATTATGAACCAGCAATACATTTTTAGTAGTATGTCAAAGGTAACACATTCTCATAATTTATTTTTATATGCTCATTTCAAGTGTTGACAACATATATTTTGTGTTTGATAACATTTATTACTAGGTATAAACTTTCTCAATTTCTTTAGCATAATATACTACATAAACACATTATTTGAATTGTACAAGAGTGAATAAAATTTCACTAAGTGCAGTTTAAGGTTTTAAAGCCTTAATTGTACATAAAGTCATAGGGTTTCCCCTTTGCTTCTCAGAAATCATTCATTGTTTTCGTTTTTGAGGTTGTCCATGGCTCGTTTACGTTTCACTCTAGCGTAAGGTCCAATTGCAGGGTCGGTAATGAAATCGTACAGTACTTTGACCCATGACGTGTGGTGGGGTAGCTTGTTGTAATATTCTGGTGCAATTTCTCTCACTTTTGGAAGTAATGAACCAGGGACACTTGGGAAATCGTGATGTTCATTATGGTAGCCGACATTAAATGTGAGCATATTAAGGGGGCCATAGTATGAATATGTCTCGAAACCTTTCTTGAACATGTAATGCTCCGAGATAAAATGACCTGCGACCGGGTGTAAGCCCATCCCTAACAGGCTGCCTGCGATAAGGTAGACCAATGCCTTAGCACCAAGGACATATGCAATCAAGGCGTTGATGGCGAATTGTGAAACTGTGTTAAATATCTCCATTGGTTGCGGTGGTTTGGGGTTAACAAACAACGGCCTGATGGCGTAGAAAAATGGCTGTAAGATCACCCAGAAGAATTTTGTGAAGGTGTTGGTGAACAGTTTGGTCTCCATTTCGCTTGGCAGGTCGACATCAAGCATGTCTTGCCCTTGATAGCGATGGTGTTCAAGATGGTATTTTTTAAACGAGAATGTGCATGGTACTCCAATGGGAAGGTTTGCAGTCATACCCAGGACCCGGTTATGCCATGGTTTGCTATGACCAAACCCTGCGTTATGGGCAATCTCGTGGATAGCCAGAAGTAAGGCGTGGTTAAGTACTCCGCCGAAACAGTAGGCAAGTACAAACACCATAAGCCAGTTGGCATGCTGTCCAACAAAATATGCGGCAATGAATTGCAGGATGACCAAGGTTACGACCTGGTATTTGAATTGGTGATCAACTACCATCAGCGTCTTTATTTCAGGATGTTTTTCTACAATGAAAAAAAAAAACAATGTAGGAAAGTTACTTTGATGAAATACACCTTTGTTGTTTTACTTGGTCTAATGCCAGATCAATATATTGGTCAAGGGGAATGTTTTAGGGTTAACAATTTAACCCATTGAGTCGCAATGTGCCCTACTTATTTTGTTACTTGTCTTAACACCAGACGATTTTACCTGTCAATGGGGAAGCTATGCAGCTTAAAGGGTTAACCAAAAAATCTGACAATGTCTCTAGTTAATTAACCCATTGAGCCGCAATGCGCCCTACTTATTTTTTTACTTGTCTAACGCCAGACGATTTTACTCCTCAATGGGGAAGCTCTGCAGCTTAATGGGTTAAGGCTGATTTACTCTACACAATTTTTGCCTAAAACTGTCGCATGCGAATCTGCTTGCAACTTGAGTTGTGCTGTGTAAATGAAGCTCACAACTCACTTATGTTGTCGTAGGTGAGTTGTGTTGATTTACACAGTGCTGCTCGGGTTGTAAGCAGGTTGCATGTGACAGTTTCAGGCGAAAGTTGTGTTGTGTGAATCTCCAGACAATTTTACTTGTCAAGGGAAGAGTATTGCACTTGATGGGTTAACAATGCTCCCTATGTTTTTAGATTACTCGGTCTAATATCAAAGCGAAAGTGTTGCAGTGTCTGCCAATGTCTCTTGCTAACCTAGCTATTAAACCCATTAAGCTGCAGTATGTCCTAATGCACCTGACTTTGATATTTTCCATGCTAATGGCACTTTATTTTCACAGGGAGAAAATGCAAATTCCCTCTGCTAAATAGAAACTGTCTGCAGTAAATATTAAAAGTGCAAACAAATTGTGAATTCTTCAGTTGGCTATGAATTTTACATTTTCTAGTGGTTTCCTTGTTTATATGCTATTAAAGGAGCGGCCTTATTTGCAGCTGCTGTACGGTGACTAATCGTTTATTCTTTGTGGCAAAAACCTATTTTACATATGTCTAGTACCGTAACGTCTGCCTGAAATAGTCAAATGTGTTGCAACATGCAAGAGAATTTATTTGTCTAAAATATTTATTAGATTTGAAATACAAACATTTCTCAATCCGTCGGCTTTGCGAGAGGAAAGCATGTGAATTTCAGCAGACATCCGATGCTATTAAGCACTACATTTATTACAGTTTTAACTCTCTTTTGTCAAAATAACAAAGAAATGCATTTAGACCGCGTGCGAAACTTAGCATGCAAACGTTTTGACATTTCGCAACAAACATGTAGAATATAAATCCTCCGACAAATTCGCAAAATAAATACAGAAATATTTGAGATTGGAAAAGCAATATACTTTATCTTAACACACAGGAACTAAGCTTTGTATTAAACATTCAAATACAAGCGAAAACTACACACATATACGCTTTAAACAATGTTTATTTCGGTAAGGTTTAAATTTGTGTTGCACATATTTAATACGCCAGTATATAGCACAACAACCGGTTACTTTTCAAATGGCGAAACGTAATTTCTTTGCTAAAACATCTAGAATAGAGCAAAGATCTAAAACGTTTTCAATATTTCTCAAAGGGCGAGTCAGTAAGGTGAAAAGTAACTGGTGATTTCTCTATATAAAGATAAATCTGAATCAGGCAAGCATCAGCTGTCAAGCCCTGCCTTTGAAAGCACTTAAACTTGCTTACTTAAGATTTCTTTCCTTCTTGTAGTATGAGGTTCTTCTGTATAAGTCCATTCAAAATCAGTCCTTGAAACCTGGCCACCCATTTTTACAAAGGGAGTTTGTCGGAAATGGTTTTCCTTCAGCAAACTCCGCCTCAGAAAGACGGAAAATTTGCAAACAACAACAATGTATATTTCATCAGCTGTGACGTCAGATCATCTGATCCAGTGATCCGCTAAGCCAAAAAAGATTTGCTTTTATCCAAACTTTATCTTATAATTGCAAAGCATTCATCCTGCGTTTCTTTTATTTAGAGGATTAGGTAAGCTTTACTGTGGTATAGTGTTATTCTCAAAGCAGTAAACGTTTGCTTTTCAGTATTAAAAATAGCGGGATTTTGACTTCCCAAGTCAATGGACTTTGCGCCCTTTCCGGAAGTGGTTTTCCTTTTAGAGAAGGAAGGAATTTGCATAATTTTACCGGTAGACAGATTTTTTGACGGGTAAATGACATTTTGTTTAAAATTTTACTTAGGCAATTTGGTAAACCTTTACCTTTCGTTACCTTTAGTTTATAGGAGCTTATTATATCTTTCGAATGGCTCATAATCCGAAAAAGATATACTGAAAAAATATTAAAAATGCAAATGTGTAGTACGTATGATATCAGACCACAACACATGGTTTCAATAAAGCCTCACTTTCGTGTATTAGAGCAAGTGACGTTTTTGACAACACGAACGTCGACCGGAAGTAAAATTGACGTTTTTCACCAATCACAGCCCTTGACCCAGTCTTCTGACGTTACTCATGCCGTTCGTGTTGTCAAAAACGTCACTTGCTTAAGCTCACTATTATCTGTGCACCCCCAACCTCGTACCCAGGGCCTTTGCGCGGTTCAGAGGCTTCCCGTACCAGAGCCTCTGAACCGCGCAAAGGCCCTGGGTACGAGGTTGGTGCACCCCCTGATACTAATGTAAATTACGCTCATCCACGGGGGGTGCTTATTCAGAATTGAAAAAATAAGACGCCATCGAAAAATTCGAAATCGTGCACCCTCCTGGAAAGGTCTAAAACTCCCATCTTTCCAGGGGGGAGTTGTTCACAGAATTGGCTAAAAAATAAAAATATTGTGGACTATGAATCTAAATACTTTAAGACGAAGTTTTGTTTTAACAAAATCTCTAACAAATTTGAAAAGGAGTTGCCCTACATTGCAATCAAGAAGATTGCTCTGTGCAAGTGCAAAATGGGACAAAACTAAGCTAGATAGTCTTGTTCAAAACAGCAAAGTTGTTGTTTTTATGAAAGGAGTCCCAGCTCAGCCTATGTGTGGATTCAGTAATGCCGTGGTGCAAGTGTTGAGAATGCATGGAGTCGATGAATATGACAGTCATAACATACTGGACGATGAAGATTTACGCAGTGAAATGAAAGTCTACTCAAACTGGCCGACATTCCCACAGGTATATTAAGTAGAAATATAGAGCGGTATATGCAATTTGATTGGCTCATAATTCTGCAATATGCAGGTTGATAGGTTGGTGTAATGATGATCACAAAAATCTCACAACTTGTCAACAAGATGTGTTCGCAACAGGCTTGTAGCGAGCTTGTCAACAAGTTGTAACAATAAGTTCTTTGAATGTTTACATCAAGTTGCTACAAGGTTGTCACTCACAACTTGTTGACAAGTTGTTGAATTACAGGATGCTAACAAGTTGTTGGAACAGCTTGTACACATAACAAGGCTGCTGCAGGTTTGTTACAACCTGTGTGGCTTGCATTGAAACATTTAATTCTTTGAAGGAGGGATGGAAAAACATTCGGATAGGGAGATATAATTTGGGTGCTGGATTAAGGATTTATGAACCCTATTGAGGAGCTTCTTAGAGCCTGTTTATATGGAAGCCGGGTTGGCCCCGGTAAGTGAGATCTCATTGTGTAGTTATTTTTATAGTAAAAATTATTGTGTGTTTATATGGACAAGCGGCCTGGCCCGGTTGCTGAGATCTCACTTACCAGGATGGAATATAAACACTCACAAGCGGGCTAGCCTACAGTAGTTGTTGGGATGAAAGTTCACAGATACCGCCGCAAGCTATTTTTAACAACTGTCAAAACAATGTCAAAACAAAATTGTCCTGTCAAATGGGATGGAATTCTCTCATGTAAACACAAGAGAAATTCATCCCGCTTACCACGTTGTCTCGCTAAGCCAGCCTGGCTTCCATATAAACAGGCCCTTAGAGAGAATATTGTTTGTTTTGTCAGGTGTATGTTGGAGGTGAGCTTCTTGGTGGCTGTGATATTATCATGCAGTTACATCAAAATGGAGAGTTGATTGAAGAACTAACTAAAGTTGGTATCAGATCTGCTCTGTTAGATAAAGAGAAGGAGAAATAGTATTTAGTTTAAATACACTGTCATTCGAAACCAAACAGTATTGATCAGAACATAAGTTCATGTATAGCCTGGCTGCCCACTGGCTAACTATAGTGGCTGTGAGAGAAACTAATTTATAGAAAAGATGGGAAATATATATTTTTGAACTTTGTTAATTTCTGGCATAATGTAGAATTTCACAAAGGACCATTATGTGACCAGTGCCACCGAGGGGGCCTGAAGAAAACTTCCCCAGGGGCCTCTGACATTATCGAATTTGCCAAATTAGGCCTCTATGATGTCTTAATTGTAAAATGGGAGAAACACTGCTTTACAAAATATTATGATTTATTGCATATTATCCGGTAAATGAGAATTTACATTTTCGGTTATTATTATTTAAAGCAAACTTGTATCAAGAAATTCTGAGGGATTTCGTCTGGGGGCCCCTTTTGAGCTGCTGCGGGCCCGGGGGAGAATGCCTCCCTTGCTCAGCGGCCCTGTGTACGATACAACCTGCTTTTTCAGAGAGAAAATAATGTTAATTATTTTCATATATGGCTTGTATGTCTAGTATATGTTTTGTGTTTGGATTTTAGAAAAAAATTCATGCTTTTTGTTTGAATTTCGCATGGTGATTGTGTGTGATGCGTGATTTTTTGTCAGAATTCGTGCCTTTTTGTGAGAACTTCGTGTTTTGTGTAGCAAATTTCGTGTTCACGTAACACAAAATATTCATTTTCCCGCGCGAAGGCGCGCAAACGCGAACTTTAAATTCGCGAGCAAATGTCGCAAATGAACAAAACAAACATGGCTGTCTTGAATTTGTACATAAAGCTGTACGCTGTCGCTTTATTCCTTGCTACTGTCCTCGTGAGTCCTCTAAACAGTACAAAAATGAAATTAACCGGAAAGATAACTGTTTCTGGCTTGGAGGAAGGAATCAGTTTGGGCGAAGAGTCTTTTTTGAAGGTCGAACTTAACGACGTGAGCCTCATGGATGCAAGTGCTGTGATGTTGGGAAAAGATGAACAGTCGCTTCCAGTTGGGACAAAACTTGGCCCCGGTTCCGAGGGATTAAACTACACAATCGTTTGTGAAAAGCCAGAGAATTTAGGCCCAGCGTACTCTGTTTCTGCAGTGTTAAATGTCGGGTGGAAACCTAGCGGGGAAGAATGGATACGCAAAGGAGATTACTTCACAGATACAGTACATGATGTTGATTTGAGCGAAGACAGCGACCCAATAGTCGCTGATGTCGTGATGGTCCATTACCCGAAATAAACACTGGAAATATTAAAGCATTTTTGACAAATATGTGCAGTATTGTAGTAAAAACACCATTGTATATTAAATTACGTATATTTGAGCATAGGATAGGTTCATATGGCATATTGTCAAGCTTGTGACACAGTTTGGTATCATGCCGACGTAAAACAGTCAAAAATATTTAAAGTATCTTCACAGCTGTACAAAAGTAAACACAGATGCTATTACAAAATAAAATCATTGCAAGTAAATTTGATTTGATTGAGAGTTTTTAATTAAAAGATTGTGTTTAAAATATGGCAAGTGTGGGGGGTTTGCGTATCAAGTTACCATATGTTTTGTGTCTGAACTACCTGAAAACGAAAGATATCTCAAACATTGTGGTCCAGTGTAGGTAGTATAATACAATAAGGCAATAAGCTGTCGTGGTTACCATATGTTTTGTGTCTGAACTACCTGAAAACGAAAGATATCTCAAACATTGTGGTCCAGTGTAGGTAGTATAATACAATAAGGCAATAAGCTGTCGTGGTTTGTGTCTGAACTACATGAAAAAGATATCTCATCTCGAATGTGGTAATTAAAAGCAATTTTTTTATATTTAGATATATATTTTAAAGTTATTGATCACTACATGATAAGAATATAATTAGCTAGCAAATAACTAGATTACCCAAAGTTTGTCAAAACCATTCATAAACGGCATGCTTCACATATTTTGTTGTGGTAACAGTTCGCTTCACACCAAACATGTAATATACTGTCATTCATGCAAGAGATTAAACATTTGATTTTCATTAAAAAGTGGAATCAGGTTGAGTGTTTGTATACAGCTATTTCAATTAAGGTTGTCCCTGAGCAAAGCAGAAAAGTCGAATACGAGTGCGAAAGGCTGCTGGGAATCACTAATAAATTCATTAATTTTTTAGCAATTCCCAGCAGCCTTTCACGCTCATATTCGACTTTTCCGCTTTGCTCGTGGACAACCTTAATTGAAACAGCTGTATATACAGCGTGTATCAATGTGCAATGAATATAATTTTTAAAGTGCGTATTTTCAATCAGTTTTACACAATCAGAAAATAGAGATAATTCTACCGATTGTCTATTGATAAATCAAAGATCGGCCCTATTCTCGGTCAACCCCTAAACCAGGTATAAACATTTCTAAAAGTGTCCACTGTGCCACCATCGTTCCGTAAGGTATCCTTTAGGCATAGGAATTTTTTGTGTCTTAACACATTCATCCAAGAAATCCTTAAATCTCTGCATAGGTCCTTGCTTCTCTGGTGGTGTCACCTTGTCCATGGCTGGGATAAAATCTTTGTACAGCATTAGGAGTAATTTCTGAAATTGTTTACGGTATCTTTCCATCAGGAGGTGACCTGCAACTTTGATAAATTCAAACAGCATTGTCGCTGTTACGCTTGGGTGTGGTTTAAGGTTGAGGGTTCGGGCCAGCCAAGTCCAACCTTTGTCAATGCCATGAGGGTGGTCTGGCGTGGCTGCACCTTTTGACGATACAACCGCAGCATAAAGCTGAACTGTCCCTGAAAACTTCGTCAAGAAATTATTCTCGTCCTCAATTCTATCATTGTTAACAGAGTAACCTAATGCCTTGTGGTAATCATTGTTTGATTGGCCCTCAACTTGCGGGATGTAGTAAGGTACGAGGTACGGGTAGTTTCGGTGGAAACAAGCAAGAATGAGTTTGCCGACATCTGGAAACGCCGTCCATATTCCAACAATAACAGCAGCATAAAGAAAGGCAGTTTGAGGGTTGTACAACACTTGCTGAACTCCTTGCATAACCAGCTTTTTTGCCACCAGATCTTTGCAAAATACCTACAACACAAAATACTTTGTAAACAATAATTTACCTCGACTAAGCCCAATAAGGGATTCACTAAAAATTATTATGCAGCAGATGGTGCTCAACATCAATGTGAGAAAATAATGTTCTCATTATATGTAGTACCAGTAGCGGTTTGGTAGAATTGTGAGACTTGCGCCTAAAGTGTCAACCATCTGCTGTTCATAATAGTGAGTTTGGGAACTTACAACAGCAACGGCAATGAAGACATGCTCATCAACAATAGCATTTTTACTCCAAGACAAAAGCGACTAACAAATAATATTCCCTTGAGCATTCTAGTACACTGTAGTTGTTCGTACTGCATGATACATTATTTACATCATTTTCACAGCTTTATAACCATGTCAACAGTTAAAACGTTTGAAGTTGTTTGGACTGATCTATATGATTTCACCGACAATAGTCGCAATAGCAATAGCTACTTAAAGGTTGTTTGTAAAGAAAGATGAGTTCTTTCAAGAGGCAAATAAAGTTTAGTAACGTATGCTTTGGCTTGAATGCAAAAATGTAAGTAACTTTGTTTTCTGCCATTTGTAATTTCCCAAATTCTGAGTGAAAGCCAGCAGTTGGAAGATGCACTGTATCTTACCATGGCACTTGGATGGGCCTTGCAGTTAACTCTCCTTCCTCCAACTTCGACATTGTTTCCACTAATCAAAGAGACAAGGCGATGTATTTTATCATTCAATTGGCTTGGTGAATGAGCTGATATAGTATTAATGGGGATATTGACAGCTTTTAGCAAATCAAATTTATATTGTTTATATTTTGAATCTGAAATAAAACCTTTAAATGATGCCTGTACTGTGTTCAAATGTTCTTGTAATTCCATGTACTCTATTAGAGCTTTGTCAGAAATAAATTCTGTAAATGTTTGTGCTGTTGTTGTCTTGTTTTCTTTCTTGCTTGTTTGTGGAGCTGCTATAGGTAACCTTTCTTCATTTTTTGGTACAGAAAGTTTCTCAGATAGCTTTTTATTGGCCTTGAGTTTCTTCGCTTGCTCTTGATGTTGTCGTTTCGCTTCCTCTTGATGTTGTCGTTTTGCTTCCTCAAGCTTAAGTCGTTCTGCTTCTTCTGATTCTCTTTTCTTTGTGGCAGCCATTGCCTTCTCTTGCGCTGTCTTTAAAATATGTCCTACGTTATTATCAATAGACAATGTTGCTTGAATCAACTTTCTCATTAATTCTAGATGGTCTTCCACATCAGATATATCGTGAGATGCTTCACATTTTGAGAGTTCAGCTTCAGCTTTCAGAGGAATTCTGTCTAACACAGTCGCAATATCTTCAGCAACTTGTGCATCAACAAATGACATGTGCTTAGAATCAGCAAATTTCTGTTGAATAAGTTCAATGTTTCTTAAAACTTGTTGGTAAAGCAAAGTGACATTTTTCTTTAAGTTTTCAAGCACAGCTATTCGTTGCTCCCTCTCTCTGGCGACGAGACTTTCCTCTGTCAGCGACCTTGTGAATATTTCATCAAGTCTTTGTTTATATGCCATGGCCTCCTTATCAAGTTCCACTTTTCTCCTCCGTAACTCTTCTGCATCTTGCCGTTGCAATTCTTTAATTTCAATTTCAAATTGTCGTTTCTCTTCAGCCAAATTTTCTTGTTTATTCCTCAGTGTTTGCTCACTATCAATCTTCAAAATTTCCATCCGTTCTTCGAGTATCCGCGCCCGCTCGGCTTTCCGTTGTTCCGCATTCACGCGACAATCATCGTGATACTGCTTTATGCTGTCAAAATTTCCCGAGATCCCTACAGATTTGTTTGTTTCCTTAGCAGTATCATTTAATTCTGTCATTAAGCTTGATTCAGCTTCATTTTCAGAGCTTGTATCGCTGTTATTCTCCTCCAAACCAAGTAAGCTCGTGTTTATACCCCCAAGAGGGTCCCAAGACTCATTCAAAAATGACTCGAACGAACAAGAAAGTTGGTTTGAAATCTCAGCATTTGTTTGCCAATCTGGATCATAGCTTAGTCGACCTTTTGAGGTAGTTTGAAGAGTTGTTAAAATGTCGTTTACAACTTCGCTTTCACTCCAGCAAATCGCCATGTTTGAAATATTCAATAAGTGATTTCATGCCACGGTGGTCGGTTGCTAAGCATTTTGCTCCCGCTAAGGTTTCAATTACGTAATTAGAACTTAGCGTCATGCGGTTCCATTTTCACGCGAAGTATGCTACGCGATTTTGCGCGTCCTATATTTTCGCTTTTTTGTATCTTATCGACTAAGTTAAGGTAGAAATAGGAAAATATATATCTCATCTTGACCATAAAATTCCTTACAGCCTAACAGAATTTACCTAAATAGAGAAATATGGCTCCAGATTGCCATAACTTTTGATGTCACTTTGGGATTTACACGGTCACATGGAAGGCCTAAAATGACTTTCTAGGGGTCCCTAAGTAAGATAATGTATATATAAACAATTCCCCCTTGACAACCCCCCC
>CACRXK020002785.1:0-40576 GCA_902702795.2 Paramuricea clavata
TACATTTGCAGAGTTTTGAAAGCCTTTTTATACCATAATTGATACATAACATCAACATTTCTGCTGTTTATAATTGATCTATTTCATTTTAGAAAATGTCATAGTCAGGGTTGATGGCACACAAATCAACTGTTTATGCCTAGTAAATATATCAAATAGGTCATATATTGAAAGTCATTCATCAGCAACAAATGATGACAAGTATGGAAATTAGAAGTATAATCGATGCATATAGTTCTTGAATAGAATGATATAATTCAGCATACCAGATCCATGCAATAATATTTTGTCGTGGAAGAAAATCCACTAAACAGAATATTATGTTAGTTTTGTACATTGTGTGCTATAAATAAGATCCCATTATGACATATGGTTGTTGTTGATTATAAGACAATATAGTATGGGATAGGTGAAGGGGATATAAATTGCTTAACTGGTGTTCTTGGCAATGACATTCAGTTGCAGAAATCAGGGTCGATGAAGAAGGGAGCACCCCGTCCAGGATATATAGTTAATAATTATGACTGGTTGCAACTGTTACTATAAGTATTGATATTCCAATCTAAAACTGAATCTCTGCTCTTTATGCAGCCACTATTACTTTGCCTTGCTTTAATGAAAGCAATTATTCAATGCACATACTGCTAAAAAGTGCTTTAAGAGAAATGTTTCCAATATGTGTGACTTAGCTTCTGACTCTGCTAAATTTGTATAAAAATGATCTATCAAAGTCTGTAATGAAAGCAGACACCAATTGTCTATAGCTATAATCATTGAAAAAGAAATTATGTAACCTTACGAAATTACATAGCCTTCTATTGGTTTCATTCAACTAATTTATATTAACTAAGTCACCAATGAAAATGTTAAATTGAGAAGTACATAAACATCAACATCAACACTTACAACTCGATATACACCAACAACGGCAACATGTGGAAGAATCATTACTTTCATAATTTCATAATAGTATTCTCAATGGGCTATTCCATTTAATATCCGTCCCCCCCCCCCGTCGAGGATACATGTTTTTTATTGTCATACCCCTGAAGAATTCCAAGCCCAAAACTGTTTACCCCTGAAGAATTCCAAAATTCCAACCTCAAAACTCTTTACACCTGAAGAATTCCAAGCTCAAAACCTTTTACCTCTGAAGAATTCCAAAATTCCAAGCTCAAAACCCTTTACCCCTGAAGAATTCCAAGCTCAAAACCTTTTACCCCTGAAGAATTCCAAGCTCAAAACCCTTCACCCCTAAAGAATTCCAAGCTCAAAACCCTTTACCCCTGAAGAATTTCAAGCTCAAAACCTTTTACCCCAGAAAAATTCCAAGCTCAAAAAAATTTCAATCTCAAACCTCTTCACCCCTGAAGAATTCCAAGCTCAAAACCCTTTACCCCTGAAGAATTCCAAGCTCAAAACCATTTACCCCTGAAGAATTCCAAACTCAAAACACTTTACCACTGAAGAATTCCAAGCTCAAAACCCTTCACCCCTGAAGAATTCCAAGCTCTGAAAAATTTCAATCTCAAACCTCTTTACCCCTGAAGAATTCCAAGCTCAAAACCCTTTACCCCTGAAGAATTCCAAGCTCAAAACCATTTACCCCTGAAGAATTCCAAACTCAAAACACTTTACCCCTGAAGAATTCCAAGCTCAAAACACTTTACCCCTGAAGAATTCCAGGGATCCTCGACAGGGGGGGGGTACGGATATTAAATGGAATAGCCCAATGCCATTAGTCAATAATTTTCTTGTCCAAAATTGCAAATCATTTCGTTTCCACTGCGTATTAAATGATGAAACCTTTCAAATGCTCGCCAAAAATGCACTAGCGACATTTGCCATATTCAGACTAGTAAAATGACGTTGTTTTAAACTGCATTTGATTTCGTAAATTCACAAATTGCCTTTTGTTTCACACTTTAGTAAGCCGCCATTTTGAAATTAGTATCATTACGTCATTTCATCTATAAGCTGTCGTTGATTGGCTATGAGCACGCTTACAAATTTCCGGTACGCGCACGATGGCAATATATCTGCTTCGCAGATACAAAAATTCTGTCTTGCCATCATTCAGTTTGAGCTTATCAACTATCATCCAAGTCCTGATATCCTTGATACAATTCAAATACAAATCAATGGGATTGCTCCGTACTTTTTGATGCAATTCTGTACTCCAACTCGATCGGTAAATCAGGCCTGAATCCAACCATTAAGACTGAAGTGGACAATATTCGAAATATGCGAAATAATATTATGCATGCTGGTGAGACAACCCTATCTGATACTGACTTCCAAACCATGATCAGTGAGGTTGAAAATACATTTATAGCACTCGGTCTTCCAGTTAATGATATCACTCAAATGAAAATTAAGAGAAACCTTTACAAATCATTTCAAGTTTTACCTTCAAAGTTGTTTACCCACGAAGTTGTTTACCGTGGTGAGAAGGTCGACGAAATACAAACTAACATATTTATATATTTCTGGAATTCCCGGAAGTGGAAAATCGCAGCTATCCCGGCAACTGTGCGAGGATTTGTTCAAAGGTGTAAATTTGGAAACAGAGACAACATTTGTAATGACATTGAATGCAAAAGATTTAGATACTCTTCTTGACGGGTACGAAGATTTTTGTCCACGTCTAAATTGTTCTGAAAATGTATTGATAAATGTAATGAATTCATGCAAACCAAAAGATGGAAAGATCAAAGACTTACGATCATTGATTGAAAACAGAATCAAGAATTGGAAAAGGTGGTGGATTATAGTAGACAACGTAGACAATTTCGAGGACATTTCACCCCTAATACCTCAAATGTGTGACGAAGTTTGGAATAATGGTCAAATTATATTAACAATACAGAATACAACTGCAGTTCCTTCTGACAGTGCTTTTACTAAACACATTTCACTCAGTCGTGGTATGAAGAACGAAGAATGTCGTCAGTTACTTCTCTTATTGTCGGGATCTGATTCTAATTATACGCTATTAGATGAATTTGCTGAGAAGTTAGATTATCAACCTTTGGCTATGGCTGCTGCAGCTGTATATTTCAAAAAAGTAATCGACGCAATGTGTGGTCCAAAATTTTCCTGGCATGATTATTTAGAGAAGTTAAAAGGTAAAAGAGAAGTCACAGAAGAACAGCTTCTCAAAATTAGTTCAACCTATCCACCAAGCATGTCGGCGGCGGTGTCCCTAGCTGTTGAAAAGTCTGCGGAAAATAGTTTCATTCTAAAGCACACATGCTATCTTTTTTCTCTGATATCCTTTGAACCATTACCAGTTGATATTATTGTCGAATACATTCAGCAGCTTGATCAAAACTGTGAAAAAGAGGATATATATTTGGCGTTGAAAGATTGTTCCCTTTTTCTTTAACAGAAGATTGTGATGTTCGTCTACATCGTGTTGTCCACGAAGCAATTAAATCATATAGTGATTGCAAAGAAACTCAAACTAAAGACTACTCTTGCAGCACCACTTCTAATATTAACATTCCAAGTAGAGTTCAAAATGTTGTCAGAACCTTTTATTCTTTCTCACCCAGGGATGATAAAATCAAGATGATTCCACACTTGAAGGCATTTAATGAAGCAGTTGAAAAACTATTTCCACAAAAAACTCATTATATTCAATTAGCTTAGGCTTCAAAAAACGTGAAATTTATGAAATATATCTGCTTTTTGGGCAAATTTTAGAATACTACTCTGAGTTGAAACTCGCTGTCGTATTTCATAACGCAAATCTTCAGATATCGAGAGGTTCAGAACAGCAAACTTACGAGCGTTATATATTTCCCAACCTCGGCACTTTATACAGCAAATTGGGCGATTTCGAACAGGCTTTACATTATCATCGACGAGCACTGGAAATTGAAGAGAAGCAACTGGGTCCAAACCATTTTGATGTTGCAGCTTCTTATAACAACATTGGTGTGGTGTGTCGTGATAAAGGTGACCTGGACCAAGCTAAAGATTATTATCAACGAGCACTGGAAATTCAACGAAAACAACTAGATCCAAACCATGCTGATGTTGCAGCTTCTTATAACAACATTGGTTTGGTGTGTCGTGATAAAGGTGAGCTCGACCAATCTAAAGATTATCATCAACGAGCACTGGAAATTAGACAAAAACAACTAGGCCGAAACCATGTTGATGTTGCAGCTTCTTATAACAACATTGGTATGGTGTGTCGTGATAAAGGTGACCTGGATCAGGCTAAAGATTATCATCAACGAGCACTGGAAATTCAACAAAAACAACTAGGTCCTAACCATGTTCATGTCGCAGCTTCCCATGACAACAGTGGTATGGTGTGTCGTGATAAAGGTGACCTGGACCAAGCTAAAGATTATTATCAACGAGCATTGGAAATTCGACAAAAACAACTAGGGCCGAACCATGTTGATGTTGCAGCTTCTTACAATAACATTGGTACGGTGTGTCGTCATAAAGGTTACCCAGACCAAGCTAAAGATTATTATCAACGAGCACTGGAAATTCAACAAAAACAACTAGGTCCAAATCATGTTGATGTGGCAGCTTCTTATAACAACATTGGTATGGTTTGTCGTCATAAAGGTGATCTGGATCAAGCTAAAGATTATTGTCAACGAGCGCTGGAAATTCAACAAAAACAACTAGGTCCAAACCATGTTAATGTTGCAACTTCTTATAACAACATTGGTACTGTGTGTCGTGATAAAGGTGACCTGGACCAAGCAAAATACTACCATCAACGATCACTGGAAATTCGACAAAAACAACTAGGTCTAACCCATGTCGATGTTGCAGCTTCTGATAACAGCATTAGTATAGTGTGTCGTGATAAAGGTGACCTGGGCCAAGCTAAAGATCATTAAACATAAATGATAGTCTTAATTTGCTAATAAAATTTTAGTTTTCTGTGTGAGTGTTTGAATTGTAGTTTGATTCCTGCCTAAAATATATTGGATAAAATAGCACACACATACACACCCCTTCCCCCAAGTCCACGTTGTTGAAATTTGTTTAAAATGTAGGGAAATTAATGAGAGGGACAGAGGAATAACCTAAAAATTCATATGCATCTTTGTGCTAAATCGATCTACATTATTGTTTTGTCCATGATTGTCTGTTGTAAAAGTCAGTTTTCCCAATTACAGACTTTTACAGCCCCGGTTTTGCGAGCAATGCATCTCCTCGGTTGACGGAGAATCAAAGGCACCAAAGCACAAATGGCCTCGAAAGAGAAGGTCAAACTGCGAATACCCAGCCAAGTGGGGGGCAGACACAGTAAAACATTTCTACACGACTTCAGTTGTATTTTCCACAAGAAATTATTGTAATCGCACAAGAAATGATTATCCACAAATACTTTTAGCTGGGAGATGATGATAATGAACCGCCAAGATGGCGGTTTATTTTTGAGCTCCTATACATCGTTCTAGTATTACAGTCATTTGTGTGATTTTTATATTATTTTGTTGAATAATAGTGCTAAAACTAGACGTTACTATCGCAAGGAAAGTGCTGCCTCACCCCCAAGGGGTCAAGGCAGCATGCATAATTTGCCTGAATAAGGGGCTGTTTATATGATCCTGCTTTGCCTTTGCCATTACTCTCATGATGTTTTTATATCATTATGTCAAACCAAAACCACCGCAAAATACATAAAGAATACATAAAGGAAACTAAGTAAGTTATACTTTATAATTTAAAGTAAATTTGTAATGCAGAATATAATGAAATTAAAAATAGATAAATACCCCACAGAGCCTGGCCACCTGTGGTTTTATATGAATACCTCCAATGTCTCCAATGCTTATAACTTCTTGCTTTTGAAGCTAGCCATAGCAACAAGCCATGCTATGCAAGTTTTTAATGACTTCTATCATTCAAATCGATGCAAGATTATCAGCATAGGCATAGTAGGGAGGGCATAGCATGACGAGTTGCTATGGCTAGCTTGCCACTGAATACTGTACAACATTATATATTTATATAGAGAATAATACATGGGTGCACGGAACACAAGAAACAAATCTGGTATTTCCAAGCATTCATGTATTTTTCTGTTTACTATATAAAGGACAGTCTTTGAAAAGCGATATTTTTTTTCAGAAAAGCGATAATTGAAAAGCGATAATTTTCACATATGAGATTATCATAAATTATCTCACATGTGAGATTATCAGTTTTATCAGTGCCCGAAATATCTATAAAGCACTATACTTTGTATAAATTTAATAACAATTTCATGTATAGAAATACTATAATACAAAACTACGCCTATCACAGAACAACTGTCGTTTTTGTTTAATTTAATACATCAGCTTCAGATGGCACCATTCATTTGTAATGATTAAGATTGTACTGAAACAGAACTTCAAAACTATATAATAAGAAAGCTTGTAAAGGGCAAGCTTGAAAAATATGCCTGACCACGGTGGGAATCCAACCTACGACGTTCGGAATACTAGCCCAATGCTCTGCCAACAGAGCTACGCGGTCTGGTCGGTTCGAGTATGTGATATTTCGGAACAGAATCTAGTTCCTTCGATATCAATGTTATCTAATAATAATCATGATTTTTCTGTGTTGGTGTAATGTACTCAGGTGATGTTACTCTGAGTGTATATCCACACCGGGAAAGCTTGAATAAAATATGCCTGACCACGGTGGGAATCGAACCTACGACCTGAGTACATTACACCAACACATAAAAATCATGATTATTATTAGATAACATTGATATCGAAGGAACTAGATTCTGTTCCGCAATATCACATACTTGAACCAACCAGACCGCGTAGCTCAGTTGGCAGAGCATTGGGCTAGTATTCCAAAGGTCGTAGGTTCGATTCCCACCGTGGTCAGGCATATTTTTCAAGCTTGCCCGGTGTGGATATACACTCAGAATAAGATCACAAGCATCATTTTCACCTGAGTACATTACACCAACACAGAAAAATCATGAAGAAAGAAATTGTGAGCATTATCGAAAAAATATAGTACATAGCCAGGTGAATATATGAATGTATTATGTAGCGGGCCGGTAGGATTACTCCTTATTATGCTGAAAATGGACACATCTCAGAGATATATTTTTACAAACCGTGATACTGTACCTTGTACAAAAATCGGGTGACATGCTATTACATGTAACTGCTGGTAAGTTAATAAG
The DNA here is from genome assembly GCA_902702795.2 of Paramuricea clavata. Taxonomy (NCBI): domain Eukaryota; kingdom Metazoa; phylum Cnidaria; class Anthozoa; order Malacalcyonacea; family Plexauridae; genus Paramuricea; species Paramuricea clavata. Next base: position 7,178 of record CACRXK020002785.1, read on the forward strand.
TGCAGACAACCATGGGCAGATTTACTGGGTGGTTAGTACCGAGTATAACACCCTGAGGTGTTATAAAGTGTTCAAGCCCACCAAAATTTTACTTCAACCCTCCTACTTTGTGTGAAAGCCTTTAACCCTAACCCCTGGCAAAGCTCAGTGGTGCTGCTTTCACCCCACTAGAAAATGTTTGGCCACCCCTCCTTTTATAAAATGAAAATCCGCCCTTGCAGACAACAATCCACACTGGATTGCTGTAGGGATATATTTATAATATTAAGCCCTGCCACACAACATTCCACGTTTGTTCTTAAAACGTACTGAAATGGCTGAAGCACATTGCTATAAACGTGTAGAGTAAACACCATAAACTCATCGACTTTGGAAATCACCACACAAACAAATAAACTAAAAGTAGATTTTGACTACTTGTATATTAACTATAAAGGCGATCACTAAGTGCAGGGTAAATTCTGAAATGCATGATAAATACATGCTGAATCTAAATTCATGAAATCATGATTTATAGTGTTCTAAACATATTCTATATATAAAATGCCTTCATGTATATTACCGAAAAGAAATAAAGCTACCCTTACTTGAATTATTGAAAATATTGTCCATGTTTGCATCATGAAAATAAGCTCATAACTGTCCTTGAGAGCTTGAGAGCTTGAGAAGAACTTGATCCGCGTGCTATAGTCATAGACAAAGTAAAGTTTGACCGCCCCCCTCCTTTAAAAAAGCATCCTGAAGCCTTAATTATTTCCCCGGAATTACAACATCTTTACAGACAGACGGACAGACAGACAGACACAAAATCGAGATCTCGACAATACATAGGTCGGGCAAAGAGACTGGACACAAGTAAACGTGATACTTCATGTTCATCCTCGTTCCCTGGGAACGAGGATGCTTCATGTTAAGAATAGTGTGCTGCCTTCGGCAGCAATTAAAATTGTGTCCAAAACAGGAAGCTCTGCTGAAGAAAAGAAATGTATAGCACAAACTGATAAGTTAAAGGAGAGACGCAATTTAGAAACAGCTTGAATGACTGCTTGATAAAAATTGGTTCCTTTAAATTAAAGTATGAAACAACAAATTGGAAGAAGTCCTCAGCTTTATCAGTTCCTCGATGCTTAATATGATGATTTAATAAAAAAGTTTAAAAAAATGCGGACCTATATATAGATGCACAAAATCTGAATGGAAATCAATTATAACACCATGCAGGTATGATTGATGAGATATGAAACAATATTCTTGGAGGGACTGTCTTGAGATACATGGTATTCCTGTAATAAATTATCAAAACACTGATGAAGGTTGACAATTTGGCCAGGGTTTCTGTTAAAACAGATGATATATCAGTGAGTCACAGACATCCTGGACGAGTAAAATCGTCTGGCGTTAAGTCGGGTTTCCGTATTGTCTTAACGGTCGTAAAGATGGAGTCACGACTCACGATCTTTATCAACGGCCGGCCGGATTATAATAGTTTTTACCTGTAAGCCACGTATAAATCATAAGTATTCTCTCTTTATAACAACATGAGCTCCACCTTTGAATTTACTATATGAGTAAATTCTTAAACACGTCGACCGAATTTATCATTATGATAAATTCGCGGCACATTTTGAATTTATCAATAGAGTTAATCATAAAACCACAAGCATTGCACAAGGTTTCCAGTTAGAAATGTAATGGCACTAAAAGGGAGGCTGTTCGCGCAGGGTTGGGAAGTTTTTCAAATTTTTTAAAAAAATAGTTTTTAAAAAAGTTTTAAAAAGTTTTAAAAGAGTTTTGAAAAGCAAGAAAAGTTTAAAAAGTTAGATTTTTAAAAAATTTAAAAAAATTTAAAAAGTTAAAAAAATTAGGGTTAGGGGTTAGTGGTTAGTGGTTAGGGGTTAGGGGTTAGGGGTTAGGGGTTAGGGGTTAGGGGTTAGTGGTTAGGGTAGGGGTTGGAGTTAGGGTTAGTGTTAGGTGCCGCTAATTTATTATTATGATAAATTCAAAAATTGCCGCGAATTTATCATAATGATAAATTCGGACGTGTTTAAGAATTTACTCATATAGTAAATTCAAATTTATAATCACTCAGCCTATTTCCAGTTCTAAATTGTTGTATTTCTAAACTGTTGTATTTCTGCAGATTGTTTGGTATGGTTCAACCATTTATTTTGGATACTTGCCGGTTTTGCTAGCCTGATGCTTTGTCACCGTGTATATGTCTCTGTCTTGCTGTTGTTGTCTTCTTTTGTGCTTTTCCTCTAATATTTGTACTTTCTGTTTCTTATTTTTGTACTTTCTCTATGTATATAATCTAATAAATGTGAGGCCTCCCCCCTGATACGTTCTGACTTTTGGAGCAGGCATTTTGATAAAGTTTAGTTTAGTTTAGTTTAATGAATTTGTCATATTTACATAGAACAATTTTACAATTACAACTGACACTAGAACAATAAAAACTAACAAAATAATTAGTACTTGTGACAGGAGTCTGAAACAGAACTTGCGTCCCAATTGACATCAAACCCCTTTATGATTAGTTCAAGTAAAAACACACACACACTTAACCGGAAACTATTCCGGCGGGCAATAAGTTGATAACATTGTCTTGAATAAAGTAAACAGTTCCGACTTAAAGGTGGATAATGTTCCACACGACTTTATCTTAGGAGGGAGATTGTTCCATAATTATCTTGGGGAATAGGAATTGTGAAAATAGTCCTGCTTAGGCTATACTTGTCTATCGGGAAAAATTGTATCGGAATTTCGAGTATTGTAACGAGGAATAAAGCTTTATATATAAAAAACGAGAATGACGAGAAAGATCGTGCATGACTCAATCTTTCACGTCAGGTACGACCCAATCGAAACCAGGAATCAGAGTAAGATAATAAAATATAATGCAATGGGACGCAGTGCAACCAGAGGAGGGTGGAAGCTCTTCCCAGCATGCATTGCAACTCATTAATATTCACAATCATGATTTTTCACAATGTTAGTTGGAAAAGTTGTGGATATTTATTTCGATATTTCGCCACGAAAAGTTCGTATTTTTGAAGGTAAGTTTTTATAATTGTTTTAAATATGAGTCAAATTAACGATTTTTGCTTTATTTGGTGTTTTAACAACGTTTAGTTATATGTTAATCGCAATTTGTATTGACCTGTTTTCCGGGTCAATGCACAAGTGTCAAAAGTGGCTTTCAAAACCGCTGGGGACAATTGGGTTTATAAATGAGTAAATTAAATAAAAGACACGCCATGGTATTCAGGAAGAGTTGTTCTTTCTATGAGAAGTTTAAAAAATGAATTGTCCCCATCAAACTGACGAGTAATCGCGGTTTGAAAATGGGGCATTTTCGGTATACTATGTCGCCTATCGCGGGAATAGTCGACTGCATGGGAATTATGGCGCGAGGAAAATTACTGTACGAGTCGTTATTATTTTTGTTTTATTTCGAAGCATGCGCATATATGTCGATCGTTGTTGAGTTTAACTGCTGCTTTTAAGTTAAATACACTGTATTTTACCATTATTTTTATAGAATTCGAATATATTTTGTGAAATGGAATCTGATAATGATGGCAATGTTGTTTATATTGTTGATCCTAAGTATGGGAAAAGTTGAACTTATGAATTTAATGCTGATTTAGAACTGTTATTGAGCAAACTGTTCCTACATCCTGCTTTGGCAAATGGTATAACATCTAATCCAGCCAAGTTGTGCTCATGATCCATTCAACTGATTCAAGCAATGAAACTATTGAACCAGAATAATAAGAGCAACCTGTTATATAAATTTGCCCATACCAGCCTTTCAATAGATACATATTTTAGTAGACATTTTACATGTAAATATTGGTGAATTGGTGACATGAAAATGTTGCAATGAATCTTAAGTATTTACTTTATATATTGTAACTTTGAATAAAGCATTTTATTAACATCAATTATGTATGACCACTGCATTTATATGACCAATATCAGGGGTGGATCTACTGGGGTGTGTGCACCCCCCACCTAGCCCTGGCCAGAGGGTATGCAGGGGGGGGGTATTTTCATGATAAAGCAAAAAATATTAGAGACAAAATGAGTAATTTGAGTAATAACATGATGATAAGTAAACTGTTTGTTAACAACAATTACAATACAGTAGTCAAGCAAGACTTTGCTGTAGTCAAGTAAGTTGATGGGTGGGTGGCACACCTGACTGACACAACTCGGCACCAGAGCTGGCAGAGCACCCACCCTACCACATCGTACTGGATCCATCTTTAGATCAGTGATCCATCTGTGCTAAATATACAACAGTTAAAACAGTGTTAAGAACACATGCACAAGGTGCACTATAAGATAAAGTAGGGATTTGATGACTGCAGTAAACAAACACAGCAAATTGAGTTTGAAAACATTTATTTATTTGAAAAAGGAATGGTAAAATTATATTTAACAATTATTCGCCGAAGGCGAGGTGATTATCAGGGAATATTTGCTGAGGTGAATATTCCCAGATAATCACAGAGCCTGAGGCGAGTAATTGTTTTAGTATTTTTGCACAAGTTTTTTTGTATTTTTCTGGTCTGAATTCATTTTAATTTCGCTTATTTCTTTATTACTAACTTCAACAAAACAGCTAGCACATAACAGATTAATACGTCAAATTTGGCCAATCACCTTGTAGCATTTGTTATGTTCACTTGTGCAAAAATACTAATATTTACCTGAAATAATAACAGTGTTTTAATAGGAATAAATTTATATGAAAATCTCAACTAAAAATGTCTTGCTCATGTTCTACTTTAAATTTCAACTTGAGATTTTTTGATCATCTATACATGATTATCACAAGTTGCATGGTATCTTTGTTCTCGCCAGGAACCAGCTACAACAAACTTCTCAGGATACAAAGTGTCCTCCACAATCCTTGTCTTAATTCTGAGGATACAATGTGTCTCCTCCACAATCCTTGTCCTTCAGAATCCTTGTCTCCATCATTCTCCTAATCAGAGCTTGAATCATTCATGTATTTAGCATCACCAGTAGCCTGTTACACACCCAACAATTGGGTCAACTGCTGAATTTCATCAATCTTGTCCATGTCTGCAACTCCACCTTCTGCACCAATACTTTCAACATCACCAGGCATCTCTTCACCATGAATTTTAACCAGACACATAGGATTTAATGGCTGTTTAATGCAATTGCATAACAATGGCTCATCTAAATTCACCAGTGGTAGGTCATTCAGTATATCCTCTAAAATATCCAGCTTGGGTGGTCAGATTGTTACAGAAGTTGGTGATGGAATAATGTTAAACTCCCACAACAGAACACAACATAATTACTACAGGTAAAAAAAGATTTGATGCATTTATACAGGGACGTTGGAACAATAAAAAGGCAAGGGCACCTTTATAATTATGTGTTGACTTGCCAATGAAAGCCTGATTGTGCATGTTCCATTGACGATAGCTGTTCTGTGTTCTGGAAATAAAGTCTACTCAAGGAACTATAACTGCACAAACACACTTAATCAGGTCACATTCAAGTTCACACCTCATGACTTTGCCCAAAACTGGAGATAAGATTTAGCAGGCAGAATTTCTATAACACAAAGTGCACTTCTGCCCCCCTTGCCCCTCCTCCCTGCTTTTATATTAAAATAGATTTGACTCACTTGACATAAAGTCATAAAGTCAAATACTTGTAGTCTTGTATGATTTCCGAGTATAAATGGCCCATTTTCCCACCAATTAAATCATAAAATAATCGTACCTTAAGGTCACAACTAGAATAGATTTCTATCAATGAAGGACTATCGCATTCGGCGAACATATAATAAGTCAACTTTTACGCCAAAGCCCAAATGTTGTCGTTATCCATAAAACTAGAAGTTCGACATCCCTTCACGAAGCAGCTCCAGTCGCTCTTTCGACACACAATGTACATAAAGATTGTCACGTCCATCCAAATCAGTAGCTTTGTTGCCACGAACAGTACGAAAATTCGCCATGATTTACAATTTTCAATTTGTACTTTTGAATACCGCTCCTTGTAAATTGAGTAGTAAACACAACGAGAGCCAGTCGAACAATGACGGCGCGTCCCGGGAAATCGATAATATGAATGAGTTACAATGCATGCCGGGAAGGGCTTCCACCTCCTCTGCAGTGCAACTTAATGGTTTGACTATAGACACATGGGCAGATACCCCATGACGAGTAAGATTGGCATTGCCATTATAGAGAGTAAAATAATAAAGTATAGGGTGCATTAGGGCGCCAGATAATGGCTGGGTTAGCCTAATAACACAGGTAGATGGATATTGCCAAGTAGATGGGTAATACGAAACCGTGTATTTTACAGATATCAATTTACTGCAACACACTCTGAGGATTAATTTTATATAAAGACAAGTGCCAATATCTTTTAGAGAAAGAAATGTAAAAAAAAATCAGGGCATGAACTTGTCCAAAAGCTAGAGATGCTAGAGGACGTTCATCCTGTTGTCGGAGTACAGAAAATTAATATATAAATTTTCAAAATAGTATTAAAACAAATAATATGCAATTGATAAAGCATTTTTTAAAATTATATATATCAAATACCCTTTTGCTCATGAGTTGAATATAACGAAAGTTGGCTCACTTTGTACAACAAGACTTAATTTAGAAACCTTTAAATACTCGTGGCTAAAACAGTTATCAATTATAGACCTGGAGCGAGGGGGATTCGGAGAAATATTACCCTCAGCGATGATATTTCCCAAGGGCGCAGCCCGAGGGAAATATCATCACTGAGGGTAATATTTCTCCGAATACCCCGAGCGGAAGGTCTATAATTGATATATTATACCGAAAATTTAAACAGGGTTGGATGTTAAAAGGTAAACAAGTGCATGATTTTGGACTTAACGGAGGTTGCAACTTATAATTAAAAACGTAATAATAACACTTTTACTTTATCAAATCCAAACTTGTCCAAGTAATGGTGTCTTAGACCATTTGCTTTATACTTTGAGCCGTCTTTCTTTTCGGCGTTCGCATAAAATTTTGCCAGACTTTTATCCAGAACTTCTTTGTCTTGTAACTCGGCTACATTTCCGGCAGCTTTTACAAATGCTTTCAATGCCGTTTTAGTACTTTTGGTCGTGTTTTAGAATGTCTTTCGTCTAAAATTCTGGCAATTTCTAGATCTTCTTCCGATGCAGAATCATGGCTGGCCATTTTGAATGAAATAAATAACAATTTCCCGCTTTTTTCTCTACACGTCAGTCTCGTGAGTTGCGTGGCTTCCACGATTTTAAATATCCACCGCTGTACCGGTGAATACGAGGTGGGCGCTGGTCAAAAGGACTGCAGAAATTAATATCCACCGCTCTACCGGTGAATACGATGTGGGCGCTGGTCAAAAGGACGGCAGAAACTAATATCTACGAGTAGATGTCGGAATACGACGATATATTTCATCCTCACGTGGGCAAAATGGAGCATTTTAATTGGACGTTTTGAATTTGAGGTATAATATATATATATATATATATATATATATATATATATATATATATATATATATATATATATATATATATATATATATATATATATATATATTTGTAACCATTTCAAATTTTAGAAATTAATTTTCGAACCTGTAAACAATTTGTGGAAGCTTTTCATTGTGTTTTCTCGTTCGCAAAACGTCGGAAATTCAGTTTGAGCCGCCATTTTGTTTCTCTCTTCTAAGCAGGATACGAGCTAATATCCTGCCCATACCCACCAGACCTTGTGTATATAATAATTAACAATTACTCGCCTCAGGCTCAGTGAGTCTTAATATTTTTCTTAGTATTGTCTTAGTATTTTTTCACAAGTCTGTTGTGTTTTTTGGGACTGAATTTATTTTAATTTCGTTTGTTTTTCTTTATCAGTAACTTCCACAAAACGGCTAGCCCTCATTTTGCTTATCTCGGTTTTGTTATATTCACCTATACTATAGGTGAATATAACACCATAAAATACTCATTAATAATTCATAAACCTTGTGGCAAATCATGTCAGCTATAATATGTCACGTGGAGTGACTTTTAATATATCTGATAGAGCATATCATGTGGCATTATATAATTGTTCATCCATCCTAATTAGTATGATTATATAATGTTCATCCTAATTAGCATTCTTTTGTACTCGTATTTTAAGCTATTCAAAACACTCGTTGTCGTGTCACAGTTTATCAGACATAAAACGCTCGGCTGCGCCTCGCGTTTTATATCTGATAAAACACTCCTACTCGTGTTTTAAATAGTACTTAATACGTCAATTTTGACCAATCAACTTGTAGGATTTGTTATATTCACTTGTCCCTTGAGTTCATACACATACAACGCATGTGTATATAAGTATCAAGTTTCGGTAAACTTTCCGACTCGCAATTTTACATCAAGATTGAGTGGCTAAAACTTTTACAACACTGGAAGCTTGTATGCAGACTGAAATCGCAATGCCATACGTTTCCCAAATGAGCAACATGCAAGCATTTGTGAAAATGTTCGAAAATTGGAAGAAATTTAGATAAGGTGGAAATTAAAAATGCGATTTCAACCGACTACTTTAAATCAGAATCTAAAACAAATCAGGTCTTGTTTAATTTGGTCATAGTTTTATCGCAATGATTCCATAAAGGTGTCATTTGACAGCTAAAAGCCTGATCTTTCTAAATACGAAAACAGGAAACCTATAATTAATATACGATAAGCTGTCAAAGTTGTATTATATTATATATACTATAGAGATTATTTTTCAGGTAAACTTGATTAATGAAGAAAATTGAAGTTTCTTACTTCTTGGGCAAATACAATTTGTTGACATGAAGTCTTTCGTGCAAGCACATGTGCAAACTTTATATCGACATAGTCCTCCATTTAAACACGGCGCATTACAGCATGACGATCCCTTAGGAAAGAAAAAAGTTAGCCATGCTTTTCGGACACATTGAATTGCTTAAATTGTCTACCTACAACTTGCCTACGAACCTACCTACCCATACCTGCTGTCCCTGCCAACCAATCTAACCACCTACCTACACCTGCCTATCAACCACCCACCCATGCTATCACCAACCTATAGCAATCACCTATACCCACCTACCTACCTACCTACCTACCTAGCAGTACCAACCCGCATTACTACTCAACTATACCTACCACCTACCTAGCAATCACCTACCTACCAACCACCTACGTGTACCAACTAATACCTATAACTTACCTACTTACTACCATAAATAATTTTATAAATATCCTACCATGAAATAATATGTTGAGTTACTGTCTTCCAAAAAGAGTCCCAACATATTTATCTTTGATGATGAATACAGAAGACAAAACGTTCCCGTGCAATTTGTGTTTACTCCGACAGCGAAAGATCGACATCCTTTAGTATTTAAACATTTAAAGAAGCATTCCACCTTGCCCATGTTACAATACGTCTCAATCTCACCGCTTTTAAATCGTGTGTCTGAATTTTAAAGTTATAATAATAATTTAATAGTTAGTTTCGGCACATCATTTTTTTCTTTGAGAGACTGACAGTATCATTCCAATCATTGTTATTGAATTTTTTATGTTGCCATGCAAATACGTAAAATTAAGGCAATAATTAAGCAGATGTCCTTAAAGTATCTACCCTCACTGGTGCACGAGGAAGCTTTATACTGCCCACTTTACTCTGCAGTCTACAATGCTACTATCCCAATATTACCATTATCTTGAGATGACCGAATCTACATGTTCGCCGTTATTATCTTTTGTTTATAAAGTTTATATTGGCTTTTCATCACGTATGCGTGACAGGACAGTTGCTGTAGCACAGCACAGTAAATTTGCTTGTTAATAGTTACGGGAACCACTGAGTATTTTTATAAAATACAAAAGAACAGTAACTCCAAATAACATTTTGTAGCTTTAATGAATCAAAGCTACAAAAGCTACAAGATTCATTAAAGCTACAAAATGTTATTTGGAGTTACTGTTCTTTTGCTTGTTAAAGTACTGCAGTGTATATTTGAAAATATGACTGTATAACAACCTTGCCATGTTTACATATTTAACCATGATATTTAATTAACTAAAGCATTCTAAGTATTTTCTCGTGACCTCACAAATCAATTAAATCGTTTCAAGAAATCGTCACGCGTTAACAGCGGTTTATGCTAGTCGCTGTTCCATAAGCAGAAAATGTATTGTCAAGGAATATTTTTTACAGTGGTGCTGGACTTCTCTAGGGGGTGCTAGACACCACTGGGTGGGATGCACACCACCCTGTACCCTTACTGCTGATCTAAAGCAGTTAACTATAGCTTTAAAATCTCTTAACGGCATTATACCTTTGAACGTAGTGACCCGAACAACATCGCACATCCCATCGTCTAAAAAAGCAAAAAACAAACTCCGAACTTGCAACTCCGAACATAGAAGTTGGAAGTTAAAACTAAGACCTCTTTTAAGAATTCGTCAGAGGAGCTAGCTTACTATCAGGTGCAGCACTGGAAAGATGCGAACTTGTATTTGTGTCCATACCCAGAAATTATTTTCTATTTTGGGTATATGGGCCTGGAACGTGATTTTCAGCATTTTCGACTAAGACAGTCTTAAATGATATATTTCGTCCGCATGCAAGATAGACAAATGGGGCCTTTACTGGAGGGGAAGGCAACATAGTATACTGGCGAATTTGGCCCCGCGCCCCTGTTTATGTTACCTGCAGTTAAAATGGTATGATTATCATAATGACTGTCATGTTTCATTAAATATTTATACAACACATGTATACATGCAGCTGCCCTGAAGAAAATCTATAATTTCATAAAAAAAAAATTTTTCAAATTTTCTTTATTGGCGTATTCAATGCAGACGACAGACTGACGACTGCAAAATTTTGTACTAGCTTTGCTATTTTTTTCTATGATTCAATATTTTTTCAAAAGCTATAGGATAAACAATTCACAGAAAAACTAGGCAAAGTTGTCTGAAGTATATACTCATGCATGCACGAGGCAATTTATACGAAAACGTGTTTTGGAAAACGTGCTCGTCTGTATAACCGTCTTTCTTAATTTTATATTTTTAATAAATATATGTTAATAAATGCGCATGAAACGACAATAAATCTTAATAGTGTACATTGCTTATTATACGTATATATTGCAAAACGACATAAAATTTCAAAATCAGTTAAACATGAGTGAAAGGCAGTCTTCAAAATACGGAGGCAATTCTCCCAAATAGTAGTACATGCATCGCATCTTAGACACTGCCGTAGCACTAAATATCGTATTTTACATCATATATTTCATTCTATATTATAATTTTACCTGCTTGTGCTGTTGTAATGATCTCTCCGTTGATCAAAGACAAAATATACATTCCATAAATCGGTGAAAAGTTTGCTTTTATCTGCCTGAGAAGCATTTTAAGTTACAATAGATGGTTTTTTTCTTATACACAGAGTACTCGAGTGTATAGATCTATGTAACTATGGCTCTATTGTAATAAAGGACGAATTTAATCATTTATATTTACTTATTATATTTACTTTGTTTTAGTTGAAATGTGCTTAATTAATTGATGACTATTGTCAACTAGCCAATCAAACACGAACGAACTTTATTTAATTTAGCGTCTATTTAATCAGCCAATCACATTGAACTATAGCTCCGCGCTGTTTGGCAGAGCCTCGTCTGCTGATCGATGTGGTCGTTAATCGTGACAGTATAAATTAACTGAAAAATCAACACATGTTTGAAATTTCCACTGCCCGGCGTTTATGTTTATCTGCGTGTGCATGCCTTATAAGCATGATAATTATAAAAAATGGTTAATTTAAAAAATATTTAAAAATTTACTAAAAAAATTTGAGGAGCTAATAGCCAAGAACAAATATCGATTAAATTTTGATTCGATTTGGAGGAAATTGGTGAGAAATTAACCAAACTTTGCCTTGGTTTCCATCGCGGGCTTTTTGGTCGGGCGAAGGTATGTTGCCTCTAATGTACGCACAATACTATAATACTACAATTAAACAATGTGATGTGAATAAGTGGACTACCAAAAGCTCACAGCAGCCGAATATTCCACAGGTTAAGACTGCCAGTGGTCAAGGATCTATTTATTACTGTACAGTCACCTTATGGAACTCATTGGAAACTTCTTGGAAACTAAGTGACTTAACCAAAAATTGAAAACTCAATTACTAAACAAGTTTATATTATTATAGGACTATATAGTATCTCGTTTTGTATCAAATTAGTTTAGTTATCTATTGTAAATGATCACTGGAAAGCCTCATTGGGGCGTGTTCATTAAATTATTATGTTGTAATGTATTGCATAGTTCATATTTTCCTCCCAGGGGCCAGATGTTCAAAGCTAGAGTAGCGCTAATCTAAAGGTTAGAATTTAACCAGCCGTTTCGATTTGTGCATTTCCAGAATGTTTCAAAACTTTTGAAAATAAAACATAAAACTTTTTTTCGTCCAGAGATGATTCCTGGGAAAATATTTCCAAGTTTATAACCAAACTGTTGGAGAGGTTGCTTTGGGCCTTTGAAGCTTCTCGTTAACCAAGGAATAAGCCAACCGGATTACGAGCAACCGTCCCCAGGAGGCTATCCCTGCCTCTTAATGACTAAGTACGCATGTGATTGGTTAATTGGATAGATTAAACACATCTGATTGGCTAATGGTCCCGTGGTGGCAGCGGTAATGGAAGTCAAATCTAAATCTTGCCAATGTCGTATAAATTTGAGTACAGTTCCGTCAATCTAGTTCCTGCCTTTCGCTTTCACGATGCTGGGGAGAGTTAGAAAGCGAGAAGGTCTAGTATAATTCGCAAATCTGCCCTTCTAGGAACCATTTTTGCCCTTCGACCTGTAGGTTCTACATGCATTGGGATGAATAATGAAGATATTTCCATATGGTAGTATGAATTTGGGATTAAAACCAAGTTGACCGCCTATTTCCCTCCCCCCCCCTCCTCTCCCGTTTTGCTACCTTTCCCCCTTCACCGTGTCCTTCTATTGTTCCGGCGGCCCCAAGGTGTATTTTAAGTAGATGTAAATATCGTTCCATTTGTAGCAATAACAAACAGACTGTTGTCGCCAACGGTTACATGTTTAACTTGCAGACCTTCGACCTGTTTCCATGTTGAACCAGTCGGGTGAAGGGCACATATACCAAATCTGTAATAGAGCACATTTTCCGAAGTTACAGCATACACCCTGCCTTGGTAGCCAGCCTTGAGTTGCACGAAACTGCCATCAACACCAAGCCAACTTGTTCCCTGAGGGTAGCTGAATGTCACTCCAGTGCGAAAAGCGATTGAATTGTCTGGTTTTATCGCCCAACAGCCATAATCTCCGCATGAAACGTATTTAAAATTTCCTGGAAGCGAATGCCAGTTGTCACCATACGGTAATTGGTCCGTGATGCCAGTCCGACAAAATATAACGTTGAATCTGCAAAAAGATTAATTTCATGAAATACAGCGTCCGCCGCGCATAAATAGGGAGTTTACGATGTATGACGCGGTCAGCTCAACGATGTCGAGTCAAATTATGCTTGAAATAAGCCACAGGAATTTATCTATACTTAATTATATTGAATTTATCTTTAATTGTCTAAAGCATGTTTTAATAATCTTACAAATGTTTATATTGGCCTAAACTACTCCGATGTTTAGCTGATGTTGCCATTCTGTCAACGTTATAAAACAACTCCCATGTCGCAACGAGCTTTGATATCGCTAGGAAGCCGTGAAAATTACTCGTTTGACGGTGTCCCAAGAATAGCAACGCTGTTGACAAAATATTTGAATCTACAAATTATTCATCCCTTTTGTCTCGCATGACGTGTTTCTTTGTCTTGCAAGCGCGTCGTCGAGCTGGCCGCGTCGTGAATCGTAAACTCTCTAATGAAGCCAATGGCGACCATATTGGGACCACCACAAACCTGCAGTGGTGTGTTGATATGTTAGAAGAACTTTTTATAGTTTCTGGTCATAGGTAGGAATAAAACGATATTGCAAGAGAAACTTTTGCTTTTGAAATATGCCAGTGAATAACTAATGATTGACATTAATATGGGCATCTCAAATCTCATTATCTCGTTAAGAGAACTCATTAGAATAGGTGTTGTGGGAATTTTTCAAGTTACGTAGAGGAAGGTATTTGCTTGATGGTATAACTAATTTAAAACACGTAACGCTCTGATTTGTAAGGAATGTGACAGATTTAAAAATCTCTCCCTGGGAAAATAACACTAATTCTTATGTAATAGTCCTGTATTCAAATAAACAAACTCTAAACACGTGTTCGTAACCAAATAGATGTAGGAAATAAATACCTATTCACTCCATAAACAACTCCCGAGCTACCAGCGTCAATCTGCTTCAATGAACCCACCAGTTGTCTCCATCGTGTTCCATACGGTGTGTCTGGTGCCACACCAAGTCTGAAGTAAATTTGACGATGTTTGTTGACTCCAAAAACGCCCGATTTTCCAACCGTAACATGAGTTAATCCGCCGCCCACTTTTATCCAAGCGCCATTTTGTAATGCAAAAATGTGTTCATTGTCGATTCTCGTGGCCCATGTTTGCACACCGTCACTGTCAATTTGGGTGATTTTGCGCTGGTCTCGACGACAACCTTCCATTTATGGGAGAATTGTCGCGTTACGTTATCTGTTTGGACACAAAATCATGAAGATAAACTAAAACAGAGACCGACTTTATTTCTATTGGATAGCTGTATTATTTCTAAACTGTTCTCGTTAAGGACTGCCCTTATTGGTTCATTGTTACTCAAGAGATGAAAGCTGAACTGACCTCGTGTATGTTTATTTGAACAATATATAAACTTTACATTAATTTGTTCCAAAAGCATAATATGATAATCGAGGGAACTTATGTGCGGCGAGTCTTATCAATGATTATTCAGATAGAGTTTCGACAGGTAATATCTCTCGGTAAGAGATTTGACCTCGTGGGGTCAGAGTGGAGAGGGTTATCAATTTATAAAGTATTTAAGCACCATTTAAAACACGAACAGGAGTGCTTTATCAGATATATAACACGAGGCGATAGTCGAGTGTTTTATATCTGATAAATGACGGACTGCGAGGGTTATAATGGCTTTAAAACAATTGGGGAAATAATTTCAAAAATCGATTTTGTCTCGGCCGAGAAAATCAAAGCTAAAATTTATCTAAATTAACATAATTTTTTATCACATATAGAACCACCGACACGGTAGTCATTCCCTTTGTATTTTCCTCATGAATTATTAACTTTATCTATACTAGATACTGAAATATTTAACTTTATCTATACTAGATAACTCGTCAGTTGTAAACTGTTCTTCCTAGAGGTTCAGCAAGGGTAAAGATTGGTCCCGTGTTGCTAATAAGTTGGCCAGAGAGATGTATAAGTCTGTAACCACAGTGGCAGGAAGCCGTGAACTATTATTAATGGATGTATACGTGATTATATTATAAATGATTTTTCAGATTATCTTGACTATAATGAAGGAAATTGAAGTTTCTTACTTCTTGGACATGACATACAATTCGTTGACATGAAGTTTTCCGGGCAAGCACATGTACAAACTTTACTTCGACATAGTCCTCCATTTAAACACGACACATTGCAGCATGACGATTTTTTAGGAAAGAAAAAAGTTAGCCATGCCTTTCGGACCCATTGAATTGCTTTAATTGTCGGCTGATAACAACCTACCAGCCTAGTCCCAGGCTCTCTCTCTATTCGCTCCTTTGACATATTTAATTAAGTCTTAAAAGTTTTATGCCTGGGTGTGCTGTGCGGAACGCTTCAGCGAGAGAGCCTAGCAGATTTCGGTAAAATGGTCCCTGATTTCGAAAAAGTGGTCCCTGGCCTGGTTACCAAGCATATACCACATTTGTAAATAGAAAATGTTATGGAAATTTCCTTTGCGTTTATAATTAAGTTATTAGTTTTGCTCTAATGCTGTCGGAACAATGAAATAGGCTACGTTTCGCTACCATACGGTCAGAATGGAATAACGGGCTAAATATGACTCGTGTTTTCTAAAATATAAAGCCATATTAAATGCTATCTAGCAGGTTGAAAATTATGCTGTGTCTCGGACTAAAAATGTTTTGACAACACAGTCATGTCAGGCAAATATATCCAATCTAGCTCCTCAGCTACTTAAACCTGTCAAGTAGAAAGCGTAGTTGTGTATACCAGTATGGTCTAGTGTTGATCACAACTTGGAAGTATATAAATAACATCAACGATTATACGACCATTACTCAGACTCAGTATCGTAAATTTGTATATAAATTTTTTTAATTGAGCACATTTTTAATACAGTTTGAATTTGGTTATGTAGACATCGAATATGATCAACGAACATTGTCGTATTTACAAGGTTATTTGTATATATAAATTTTCCGCCATATTAAAAATACTGAAATCTGCTAGGCGTTCTGAAGCACCTTTAGCGGTGACGTCACACTTAGGTCCTAGTCTCGTACTACATCCACGTTTTTTCTCGCGCTTGCTTCAGAACGACTGGGAATAGGCTGACAACCTACCTATACGTACTTTACCTACAACATGCATACCAACTTACCTACCCCATACGTACCCCCAACCAATACCTACCCCCTTTCTACCTACGTATATCCAACTATACCTACCTATTAACCTATCTAACCACTGAACTACCACATTCTCCTTGCCTACTGTATCTACCCACTTATCAACCACCTATCTACGTATCAACAACCTACCTACAAACTGCGAACCCATCTACCACCTGTTGTGATCAAGAGACATGACCAAGAAATATGAAAGGTGTTTAATAAAGCAAAACTAACAAGCTACAGCAATACTAAATTGTGTCATCGCTGAACAAAACAACATGCTTCTTTATAGTCTCAGGCAGTCAGGCTACCAGGCGTATTGCCAGGCATGCAGGCAATTACAAAATTACAATAATATGAAATTAACATAATCATTACAACCCCCTTTTTAAGTAAATGTTTTGAAAATAGAAAAAGTCAGGTTTAATAGTAAGTTCTAGTCAATATAGAAATAATTGTTTATACTATGACTCAGTTCAAAACTATGATCTCACAAAGTCTCGCAGATGAGTAGGTGGCTTTACAACTCTACCAGAACGAGTTTGTATACACTGTTCATTATTGTTTCGAACACAAGGTTGTCTTGACTGCGGCCCAGAACGATCATAAGTAGATCTAGGTGGATGACTGAGAGTAAAGGTTGGTTGATTTGGTTGTGGTAGTTGTACCGCTAAAGGGTTGGGTGGTATCTCCATTTCATCATCAACAGCATCACGCAGATCGAATGTTTCCGGCGTGCTAAGAAGATCTCTTCTATTTCTTCGAATGATTGTTCCTTTCTCTGTTTTAACAGCATAAGATCTTGGCTGCTCAACTCTTTCCATTACTTTTCCCTTCACATGCCATGATTTACCATCCCTAATTCGTACTGTTTGTCCTTCTTTAAGAGGTCGCAAATTCTTTGCATGTTGATCGTGATACTCTTTAACCTTTTGTGATCCAAGCAAAGTAGGTGACGTTTTCTCAGTTTTTATTGAAGGAAGGGGCGTTCGAAGATGGCGATTCATTAACTTAAACGCTGGGGACGGGGAATTGTCAGTTCCAGGAGTTGAACGTAATGCAAGTAGTGCAAGGCAAGGGTCATCGCCACTTTTAAGAGCCTTTTTTATGGTCTTTTTTACAGTTTGAATAGCTCTTTCTACGAATCCATTACTCTTTGGGTATCTGGGGCTTGACGTATCATGTTGGAAACCCCACTCTTTCGCAAATGTTTTATATTGATGCGAAGAATATTGAGGACCATTGTCACTAACTACAGTCTTAGGTATACCAAATCGAGCAAATATACTTTTGGTATGTTGCACAACAGTCGAGGCTAGGGTATTTGGAAGAGCACTTACTTCAAAATATTTCGATGTATAGTCAACAACAATTAGGTAATCTTTATTCTTTAACTGAAACAGATCAGTTCCCACTTTCTCCCAAGGAGTTGATGGAACTTCATGGGGAATCAGTTTTTCAGACGGCTGACAATTTCTGTTTTCCACACAAGCATCACACTTAGAAACAATATCAACAATTTCACTAATCATACCTGGCCAATAAAGTGTTGATCTGGCACGAGCTTTACACTTTTCTATTCCAAGATGACCATGATGGATCTTTTGTCGCATTTCATCTCGAAGACTTGATGGTACAATGATTCTGTCACATTTAAGCAAGACGTTTTCATATAGCGTGATTTCGTCTCGAAAACTGTAATATGGCCTTACAGCAGGATCAACTTGTCTCGCCTTGTCTGGCCATCCATTTAGTACACAATTCTTTAATTTCTGTAAATCAGTATCCTTTGAGGTCTCCGTAGCAAACTCGGACAATTTCGACTTGGAAATTATCATTCTGATCATTAATCATGTGTACAAAACAATTTAGTTCAGATTCAGGTATTTCTGGATTTGAAACATCTAAGAATGCACGACTGAGTGTATCTGCTACAGGAATGTCCTTTCCAGGTACAAACTTGAAAGTAAACATATAAGGCTGGAGCCTTAGCAGGAATCTTTGAATTCTTGCTGGCGCCTTAATCAGCGGCTTCGAAAATATTGCTTTCAAGGGCTGGTGATCATTTTCAACAACAAAGTTTTGTCCATATAGATATTCCTTAAATTTCTCACAAGCAAATACAACACTGAGAGTCTCCTTTTCAATCTGAGCGTAGTTTTGCTCAGACTGAGTCAATGAACGAGAGGCAAAAGCAACAGGTTTCCACTTACCCTCCTCTCGTTGCTCAAGAACAGCTCCAAGACCAAACTTTGACGAATCCGATGTGACTTTAATTGGATCTTTTGGATTGAAATGCTTCAAGACTGGAGCTGACGTTACCATTTCTTTTAACATTTTCAATGCATTTTCTTGCTCGGCTTCAAAATGCCATGGAGTGTCCTTTTCTAGCAAACAACGCAACGGTGCAGTAACACTGGCCAAATCTGGTATGAACTTAGCCAAATAGTTACACATCCCAAGAAATCTCTGTAGTTCAGTTTTATTCTGAGGAACAGGCATGTCAATGATTGCGGAAATCTTCCTTGGGTCAGCATCGACACCATCACCAGACAGTACATGTCCGAGAAATGTGATTTGAGTAACACAAAATTGACATTTTTTCCGGTTCAGCTTGAGACCAGAGTCTTTAATTCTAGACAACACCTCGTGTAGACGTTGATCGTGGACTTCTTTTGTGTCACCCCAAACTATGATATCATCTTGAGCGTTTGCGGCTCCTTCGATACCTTCAATAATTTCTGCGATATCCAACTGAAAAATTTCGGATGCATTTGAGACACCAAAAGGTAATCTATTAAACTTATAACGTCCAAACGGGCTGTTGAAGCACAACAACTTCGAGCTTTCCTCATCAAGCTTGGTTTGCCAATATCCTGAAGAAGCGTCCAGTTTTGAAAAATACCGAGCACCAGTCATCTTTGAGATAATATCCTCTGCGGTAGGTAGTTGTAGATGAGATCTTTTGATGGCTTGGTTCAGATCCTTCGGATCAAGGCAAATACGAATACTTCCATCTGGCTTTTCAACAACTACTAGACTTGAAACCCAATCTGTCGGCTCAGTGACTTTGGATATAACCCCGAGTTTCTCCATTCTGTCGAGTTCTTCTTTAAGTTTAGGTTGGATGGTTATAGGAACACGTCGTGGAGGGTGAATAACTGGCGGAACACTAGGGTCAATAACTATCTTGTGAACTTTGGGCAGAGTACCAAGTTCTCCAAAGCAACATTCAAATTCAGAGATAAAGCTGGGCAATTGTTCTTCCTTTGGTTTTACTACCATCACACGTTTAACTAAGTTTAAGTTCTCACATGTGGAAAGACCCAATATTGGTGGTGAACTCGTTTCTGCGACAATAAACAGAACAGGTACATCACGAGTCTTTTTATGGGCAACTCGAACAATACACTTTCCAACAACAGGAATGTTAGTTCCATTATATGCAGTTAACTTCACTTTCGTATTCTTTAACTATGGCTTTCGTATCAACCTATTATACTGAGATTTTGGTAAGACATTAACTTGGGCACCAGTATCTAACTTGTATCTGACATTACTACCATTAGTGTCCATGTCAACTGTCCACTCAGACTCAATCTCAGACTCGGAACCAACAGTAAAAATTGTATATTCATTTGACTCATTTGTCTTAGTGGTTGAGTTCCTTTCTTCTGCACTTATAACAGGGTTAGTCTGTGTCTCAGTAGTGTCTACATTAACACTTCCTACAAAAAATGTGTCATCGGGTGCATCATCAGAATCACTGGAGTCACAATTAACGTTTTTGACTGACTTGTTTTTTTCTGGACAGCACCTTGCAAAATGATTAAACTTAGAGCATTTCATGCATTTTTTTCCATAGGCAATACAGTTTCCCCGTTTATGAGAATATGAGCAAAACTTACAATTTTTAATTAGGGACTTATCGTAACCAACTGATTCTTTGCCAGAGTTTTTCTTTTCATCTCTTGCTAACTTCTTTCTATGAACAGCGTCAACTGAATTCTTGCCATCGACTTCTTTCTGGAGCTCTTTTACATGTCTCTTCGTCTCCTCAGCAGCATGCCCAATTTGTATAGTTTTCAGCAGTGTTAATTCTGGCTCTCTAAGAAGACGTTCACGAAGACGGTTGTCATTAATTCCACATATTATGATGTCACGAATGAGGCTTTCACGAAGTGCTTCAAACTCACACTCAGCACTACGCTTTTTAGCTCAGTAACGAACTCATCAAAAGATTGACCATCTCTCTGCTTACATGTAAAGAATTTGTGGCGCATAAATGTAATATTCTTTCTTGGACTACGGTAATCTTGAAACATTTGTACAACGACTTTGAATTTCATTTCCTCTCCTTCGACGAACTGAAACGTATTATAAATTTCTCTACCTTGCTTTCCGACGCACGTGAGAAGTATTGATGTCTTTATTTTGTCAGATTTTCCATCCTTCTCAGTAGCAGTAAGATAGAGTTCTAGTTCTTGGCGCCACTTCTGCCAATTTTCAGTAAGGTTGCCTTCGAACCTTAAACAAGATGGCGGCTCAAATGTGTCCATTTCGCTTCACCTTTCAGGCCTTTAGAGCTTATATATAACCAAATGCGGAACTTAACGACAACTTTATTGTTTAAATTACACCTGACACCATGTGATCAAGAGACATGACCAAGAAATATAAAATGTGTTTAATAAAGCAAAACTAACAGGCTACAGCAATACTAAATTGTGTCATAGCTGAACAAAACAACATGCTTCTTTATAGTCTCAGGCAGTCAGGCTACCAGGCGTATTGCCAGGCATGCAGGCAATTACAAAATTACAATAGTATAAAATTAACATAATCATTACAATTATAACAAATATACATCCAAAACTTTCACACCTGTTAGTTCTTCCAAAAAAAGGTGGTTCAACGGAATCGGAAACAGTAGGACGACGTAAAATGCAAAAAACATGGTTTTTCCCTATCTCGCTCTATGATTTTTGACCGGTTGAGCCGCCATCTTAGATTTTCAAATTTGGCGCGCCTCTTCAGCCGAGTCAGCAATCTAGGTCTCCTATATCTATGGTGGTCATCGTCACTGATCTCAAAAATATGGCGTACTCTCATGGATAGCGGACACTGATTGGTCCAATTTAAAGTTTGCATTATAACGATTGTCGTCACTGTCGACTGTATGACGACAGCGAAATAGCAAACATTTCTTGATTTGATGATTGATAAATTTCTTGCAAATATATTTCTTGCAAATATATGTTTTGCTCGCATTTTTGCAAGATTTTGTAAATTTCAAGAAAGGGCGAAAGAATCGGCTAAAAGAAGGGAGCCTACGTCAAAGAAGGTAAGTTTGTTTTAAATATTGATTTTATAATTACTTTAAAACCCAACGGCCGCTTTGGCCCTTTGGCCCTTTGGCTTTGCGTATATGAAACAACTAAACAAGACAGCTTATAATTTCAGTGTATTAATAATATTGATTCCTTTTTTATTAGGCCTATATTGAATTTTTTAAATAAATAAAAAAGAAAGCAAATTAAATTATTTGCATGCGAGAATTTGAAATAATTTTATTGCAAACTCAAAGTTTATCGATAAAACCATTTTAATAATTAAAGGCAGTTTTAAATAGTTTTATAAAGAACATTTTAACGTTTTGCGAAGCTTTTGTGGTTGAATTTTACCTTAAATTGAAGCTTATATTACGTATAATAACATACCTAACATATATATGTTGGGAAATTGATAATTTTATAATTAAAAGTGATATTTTTAGGCGATCTTTCATTTGTAAGAACATTCTTAAAAAATGATCGTGTTACCATGACAACAACTTTGGAATGGTTTTGTCAGCAAGGCGAGGGTTTCTGCATGCATGTATTTTCTAGTCTAATATATACGAGAGTTTGTATATCAGATAAAGATCGGATGCGAATGTTTTATAATCGTACTTATAAAACGACCCATCTTAAGCCTTGTCTAAGCCCAGAAAATCAAAGCTGAAGTTTATGTATATCAGGACAAATTTTTATCTGATTTACAAACATTGATTAAACATGGGTGTTTGTATTCCGAGTAATGAGTAATGAGTAATGAGTAATGAGTAATGAATTTTCGTACTTGCTTTGGAAAAATAAACCATGAAAATATTGACAGTGATTCTACACACTCCTTGCCGTGAATAATTATAATGCTGTGACGATGTCATGGTATGATCAAATATGGCCATAATTTCGCTTATGGTATACTCGTTTTTAGCATGATGTCACATATATACTGTATTAACCAATTCAGCCTTCAAAACGATCGTCCCCAAGTTGAAAAATTACATGTTCGCAATAGTATACTGTAGAATACAAGTGCTGTGGTATAAAGGTTGTTTTATGATAAATTTCGGCCGACATATTTGTTTTGCTATCTGCGATTCTGCGGTCATGCAGCCAGTATAAAATCCGCAATTGACGCCCAAACGTTGTCGAAAACTAAGTTTTCAGTTTATAAAACCAAGATATTACTCTTTAAATAAAAAAAAAAACACGAAATTTCTGCTCACTCTGGATTTTTGTCGACCGCTATATTAGTGTTTACTTGTATTCTACTATTGCGAACATGTTATTCAACTTAGAGACAAACGCTTTGAAGGCTAAACAGTCTAAACTGGTTAATATGTGACATGCTAAAAACGAGTATGCTATAAGCGAAATTATGCAGGCCATATTTGATCATACCAGTTTAAACTGCTGACACTATCACAGCATTATAATTATTCACGGCTAGAAGTGAGTGGAATCACTGTCAATGTTTTCATGGTTTATCTTTCCAAAGCAAGAACGAAAATTCATTACTCATTACTCATTACTCGGTATTAATATTAATAGATTCTAATGATCAGTTTAACGCAATTCAGTACTCTTCGCTTTGTTCAATATTGCTAAATAAATGGCTGTGGTTAAAACGTATGCATTCCAAACTTGTTTTCGTGGTTACAGGTCGGACTATTTTCGTTTTTTTTATTTATTAAATAAAAATTAATCCTTTTTTTTCATAAAACACAAACACTTGCATGCTCAGGATTCACCAATTATGTTATAATGAAATCTTACTGTTTTTTTTTTTTAATTTCTAACGTTCGGTATCGTTGACTAGTTTTTGTCAGTGGAATTAGATAATTTAGTTATACGTTATGATTTCGTTCTTTAAATGTCCTTGGCCTTGTATACAAGTCCCTTGGTCATTCATTACCTAGGGTCGGTACGACACCGAGGTCATAAATTCGGCTCCTATATTTTTTCCATTTTGTGTCGAGCCGCGCGCGTAGTGGAAGGGCCTGCGAAGGAGACGACAACTTGCGGGAAATAAGTGTACTTCCGGAAAATTTCAAGCATCGGCCAAAGCGAAACGGAACCCGAAGCTGTCCTTGCACAAAATCCGTCAAAATTGTTGATTTAAAACCAGATGATGTGATAATGTTGACATGTTTCTCGAGTATATGTTGATATAATGTACAATACTTCGTATGCATAGCATGGGAATTCCGCGGCCAACTTTTACTTGTTTGATACTGCTAAGCATTTTATGGATGGTTCTTAGTACTGTAACTGGTAGACAACAATTTTGCCAACTGTCCACTCATTACATTCTTCGACTGTGGTACAACTATTACTAATGATGGATCAGTTATATGCACCTAATTATTTATATTTTCGGTACTTTGATATATTTTAAAAATATCTGAAGTGACTGTCGTTCTGCTATGTGCAATCAACAAATAGACTGATAATATTGTCTGTTAGTGTTACTCAATATAAGATGAAGTAGTGAAGTAGCTATGTATATCATCCACTCGTCCACAAAATATCCCGAATAATGAATAAATACAGTTAAATAATTGCGTCAGTAAATTATCTAAATTGTTCCTGTATTTAACTATTATCAATAAAATGTTAACACGGAGCTTTGATTGACTGATTAACCATTAATTTATACTAGTGAACTATTAAACTATCGTGATTTACACAATTTTTGCATATTTACCAGACGATGCCCTATCCACCGACCCGAGGTTAACGCCGAAGCGGGCGTCTCAATTGTTCCTAAAGTGGGTATAATCCTTATTCCTATACAGTTGCAATTGTTTGTGTCCTGGCTTCTATGTTTTTCCTAATTATGCTTGCATTTTGTTTAGTATACTTAATTATAAACTTGGCATTGTTCATACAACAACAGATGGCCTTAACGGTGTTTCTGTTAAAATTTACGAAGTTCGTGATTTATTAACATAAGAAAATTGGGTCCACTGTATCTACTGTATGACACTCGTGAATGTTCTCAATGAAAATATTGATCCCATAGCTAGGCAACAGGATAACCTCACTGTTTTTTTAAACAACAAATTAAAGTATAATTATAAATATTACATATAGGCAACAGCATGTTGTCCTGAAATTTAATCCTAGTTTTCAAACTTAGCCAAGATATCCGTATTTCGTGCTGTGATTCGATCTAGAATATTGGCGTCTTGATCCATGTTCGTTTACTTAATGCCGTTCTCAAGATTTGTAACGAATTGCGTCGTTCCTCTACGCTTTGGATGTGTTTGAATCAATATACTGTACTGTGCAAATATGTTTCAAAGCTTTTCGTCTCATATCGTGTTAATTGCCAAAAACTGCTAAAACATACAGTTTTCAGTAATACGATATGACAATTTCTTGTCAGCCATCTTTCCCACGAAATAACCACGCAAGTCCACGTGACTATTGGCAATTCGTTTCTCTACCTTGCAGGCGGACTATCGGCCTCGCCTGGCAAGTCTACGGTTTGCAGGCGGCTCCAAGGCCACGGGGAGCAAGGAATAAAAACAAGGTCTGCGAAATTGCTGCATGTGTGTATTTTTAGTTATAATAGGTTATAGTCACTATGTGAGTTTTGACTGGCCAACAGCTAAGACCTAAATACGGAATTCGTGCCACCTACAGATAAAAGAGTTATCTGCCAACCAAGAACAATGTTATCTGTAGGTTGGGCCAGATGTATGTGATTTTATAGTTACAATGTTGGACATAACCCTTGAGACGATTCTAGGGGAATCCAACCAATATTACAAAGTTATTGAACATTGACAAAACAAACCTCCCCCTCCCCCACAATTCAATGTTGTAAGGGGGAAGCGGAGGCTAAGCAGGGCAACATGATTCAACATGGAGTTTGTCATAAAAATATGCAAATTTTTATAGGGGGGAAAAATAGTCTTAAATTAACCAGTATGTCCAAGATTGTAGCAAGTGACGGTTCTACATACACGAATGAAAACAAAAAAACTACTATGAAAGAACGACGTTTTTGTCATGGCCAGGAATCATGGACATGATATATTTATTCTACTGTACTTTCTTCATAATTTGCATATCACGTTGAAATATGGCTTCTGCAGTAAACAGTAAATTATATTACGCAATGCTGTAAATCCCAAAATCGGAGAACATGGTAGGTCGTTTGCAACTTGCCTCAGTCGCTGGCTATAAATCAAAGTCTGTCGAATGATTTAGCGTAATCTTTGCTTGATATTAGTTAGAGACCATTCTGCATTTTCAGTATTTGTACAGAGGTTATTTTGTACGGAATAGGCAGTATAACTTACACCGGGCAAACACTACACGATGTATTTCAACAAACCGTGTTCTGCAACCAGCAATCGAGGCAAATGCAAACGACTACCAATATTCTCTGATTTGGCGATTTAAAGCATCGCGTAATATAATTTACTGTTTACTATCGAAGCCATATTTCAACGGGTTATGTATGAATGGTATGCAAAGTTAGTAAGGAAGTAGAATAATCAAGTCCGTGATTTCTGGCCATGGAATATTTTCTGTGCAAACATCAGATTTTTCGACATTCTATCTCTGCAGGTAAACGAGTTTTCTTAATATTTACCCCGGCCATAAATTATGTTTTGACCTGCATGGGTTTAGTTGTGTTTATATGTGTTTGTCTCTCCCCACGATAACTAAAAAATATCAAACCTACGAATTAATACGAAAATTTGTGGGGCTGCTAGAAATATTCTAGAGACTAAATTGTAATTCAATTTGGTGAAAACTTGAATAATTATCAAACCGGTTTGTCTTGCTTTCTTGCGCAGAGTAAACTGAATGCGTACTTAGACCATGTATATAATTTATGCATGATACGTGGCATAATTTGCGGAAGTATGCAGTGTGTACAGTTTTGACAACTAAACGTCGTTTTGTATGGCAAATAAAGCATTATATTTTTAGATATATAATCAGTAAAGTAATTATAATCACATGCTAATAAACTAGTGATCGAAATGGTATTAAAAGAGTATTTACTGTTGCTTCTTGGCCACTGTGTGGGAATTATCATTGTAAGCAACTGAATTTTGAAGGAGCGAACGTCTCTTGCTCAACACACAACTTACAGAAATTAAATCGCAAAAAGATATATTGGATACTTACCAACGTTATAGTGATGTTAAATTAACCCACTTAGTCCAAAAGGTCCAAGATTTCGGTATCAAATATATAGACAGATTCCTGAACACTATAGTTAAATTCACAAAAGATAATAATTAAATTTATGCAAGAATTTTAATAATAATTTCCCTAAACAATTGCTAACAGCGGGTAGCAATGCATAGCAAGCACACATTGCCTACGTAAACACAAAATTTGTTTCCTTTAGCAAATATAGTTATATATAATATAAAATTTCATGAATATAAAGTTGTGTATTTATGAACAAGCTATCGTTGGTAGGAGTGCAACTAGCTGAAAAATATACGGAGAATTTCGACGTTTCGAGCTCATAAAGGCGGTTTTCCACTAGGCGAAATTTTTCGACCGAATCGAAATTTCTCTTTGTTTCAAAGCTCTCGAGCAGAACTAATTGTAAAAAGACAAAGAGAAATTTCGTTTCGGTCGAAAAATTCGGCCTCGTGGAATCAGGCCTTAAGGCCCTTCGTCTGGACAGGAGTTACTTTGGCTGTACACAAAGATATATGAAGTAGAATCGTATACAACGAGCACAAAATTAACGTTATAATGACGATAAATTTGAACAATATTGATCGCCATGATTGGTTATATGAATATTAAACCATGATCTGACATGCACTGACCAATTTAGATATACGTAATGCCAACACAACTAGCCAAGTTTATGCATTGCCAAGAATCTTCAGTAATAATGATTCGCTAAAAGAATTCCTAACAGCGAGTAGGATGCATAAATTTGCAAATATATATAGTTATAGATAATATAACATTTCGTGAATATATAGATGTATATAAAAGTTTATAATATAGCATTTGTAAATTCTGAACGCTGATTGGCTAAGAGCCGTGTTGATATAACTCGATGTCAACACGGGAAATTTTCCGCCGCTTGTAAACACGGAAATTTTTCTTATCCTTCGGGCTTTTGACGTTGCTATATTATAAAAAAAATATAAAACATTTTTTCCGTATTGATATATAGTTATATCAACACTCGTGGAAGTTGGGAAAACTCGAAATTGTATGAAAACACTCCGCCCTTCGGCCGTCGTGTTTCCATACAATTTCTCGTTTTTCCAATTCCACTCGTGTTGATATAACTGTATATCAACACGGAAAATGTTTTATATTTGTTAAATGTTAAATGTCTCCTTTGCAGCAAGGTCCATTACGCGTAGAACGTGCACGTTCTACGGATGTAATTCGTTCATATCTTTGGTTCAGTGCACGCTATGTAGATGAAAATACTACCATTCGATTCAGTATAAAAATATACACTAATTTATAACGATAGTTTTAGTCAGTGGCTAAATTGTAGCGATTTATGAGCTTTGAAAGTCAAGCAAGCTTGGTATTTGATCAAATTACACAATATTACTAACAAATTATAAACATAGACATACCTTTCGCCGAACATAACTTCGGCCCCTTGAGACGTATGCTCATTCTGGTAGTCTTGCTGAATGAAGCAGTTAAAAATAACATGTATACTGTTATTTTCAAGCTTCTATCTTTAAAATATGAGTTTTCTTGCCGAATTTTGCATTTCTGCCCCGAATTTGCGTTAATCCCAACCGGAAATACGACGAAAAACCGTCAAAACAATGCGAAGTTTGTATCGCGTGACTCTGGAAATGCCAGAAATGGATTCTACAGGTGAAAGTGCACCCCTACGCACTTGACGTCATCCCGGCTAAAGGGAGCTCCTTATTGGCCAAGTATTACGTAATACAATTGCGTGCGAGTAAAACCCGATACCTTGAAAAATTCAAAATAAATATTTCTACTCGCCGTATTCATACAAAACTTTCTATACGAAAGCGCTTGAATACAAAGAGTATTTTACACATATATCCTTTCAGAAAATGACACCAAAGTTTAGAATCTATTCAACTTTTTCTCTTTTTCTCGTTTGAATGTTTGGCGAAGCGGTGAGTATAAATATATGATTGTTTCGGTTTGTGTAAAGTTTTGACGGCACTTGACCCCCCGTTCGAAAGGTTATATTGTGAGGATTTCAATGGTGGCATTTATTTAAAAGGGGGGTAAACACTCGCCGAGATATTTATATTAGAAAAATTGAATCGAAATGTAATACGAAACTACCTGATGAGAAGGTTAAATCATTTTAGGTTGTATGAGACACCATTACTCGGTGAAAAACAATATGAATTACACACA
The DNA here is from genome assembly GCA_902702795.2 of Paramuricea clavata. Taxonomy (NCBI): domain Eukaryota; kingdom Metazoa; phylum Cnidaria; class Anthozoa; order Malacalcyonacea; family Plexauridae; genus Paramuricea; species Paramuricea clavata. Next base: position 36,560 of record CACRXK020002785.1, read on the forward strand.
CGATGGCTGTGGAGGAGGCTATGGAAGTGCATAATCTCATTATCATGTAAATCAACTGCAATTCTGACAGCAATCACGAGCAATTCTGCTTCGCACTTCGGGGGCAGAAATGGCTTTACTGGGGGGGGGGGGCAAATTCTTTCCCTGGGGGGCAATTGCCCACCAGATATATAGTTAAAAAGGCACTGGTATGGGGGGGGGAGTTCTCACTGAGGCTTGAACCTGTGGCCTTAAAGGTGAAAGGCAAGTACGCTGAATACTTTGCCACCAAAGCCACCCAAAAAACTCCATAAAAAACTCCCCGTGCCAAAAACAATATCTCACTCGTTCGCAATATTGTTTTTGCAACTCGAACATAAAATCCATATCTCATCACAGCTGTCTAATATCCTCTATGCATGCATATAGCCTGTCTCGTTCAAATATGGCGTCGTATATAGTTAATGGTTAGCACTATTTTTCTTCCAGCAAACTGACCTGACGTCATTTGGTTGAATGGCTATGTTACTAACCCTAACTCTAACCGAATGAATAAAAATCCGAAAAGAAACGACTTTAGAAAATCGATAGAGCGGTTTCCTGGATGGAAAATAGTCCTAACCATACGTAACCGGTGGTTCTGATCTTGCGGTAGCAGTTCTAATTCTGTTAATGCTACATGCATAACAATAGCAAATTGTAACCAGAATGATAAGAGATAACAGAGGTATGCGGCTTACCCGCTCTGGTTACAATTTGCTATTGTTATGCATGAAGCATTAGCTATAGTAGGATTAGAAGAACTGCTACCGCAAGAACCACCGACGAAGCTAGGAAGAGTAACTGTATTATTATTATTAAATTCGTCACAGATGTTTACACTGACACTGGTATACATAACATGTTACAAGAAAACGTACGTGGCTGGAATGAGGAACAGGACTTTCCTCCAAATAATATACCTCACCCCTAAACTATACACGACGCCGTGTCTGAACTAGGCTATATAGTATATACAGAGGATATTAGACGGTTGCAATGAGATATGGATTTCATGTTTGAGTGGCAAAAACAATATCGCGAACGAGTGAGATAATGTTTTTGACACGAGAACATAAATCCATATCCGTATACTCGCAACTGTTAGTTCTGTTAATAATATGGAGTTATTCAGAGTGACAAAAAGACGACATGTACATATTAAAGCGCGAAAGACCAGTATGTATAAAAGCGATTTTTTTTAAAATTATATGGTGCAAACATAAAACTAGAATAAATTTTACTTATCTCAAGATGTCTTTTAAACGTTTTCGTTTAATTTCCGACGTTATTTTCGTTTTATATACGAACCAAAGACCATTTGTATTTTTAAAACAACAACAATGAAAATGGCGGGAAATTTTCGAACTTCATAGTTCGTATGTCACTCGCAAGCGTGAAATACGGAAAATACGCGCATCTGGTCCCGGATGCAGTGGCATATGAGTTCTACGAGTGTTTCCAGTGAAAACACCATTGTCTATAAGGGAAGCCTCACATATCGATTTTGTCCACGAGAAACGTCATATGTTCGTTTGGAGGTGGGCGGCGGGGTTGCAACTCTGCCGTTTCTTTGCAAAACATCATGGAAAAATTCGATAGTTTTTTTGAAAGCCTTTAACATTTTGGAATCATCTTTGCAGAATATATAAGAAAACAATTTGATACAAACACTAGTCTATACATTCGCAATACCATACCTGTTCTATACATTTATACATTATACATTATATTATTACGCCTTCCTTACGTTGAAAACACTCAAATTTCAGGAAAACGAGCTAAAATTGTCAATATATATCACGGGCAAAAAATTGTTTTGAAAAACATTGGAAATTTTGAACTTTATATATTAATAAAAAAGCATATGTCAGCAGATGACATATTCTTCGCAGAAGCATCGCCAATAGCCGACCGTAGAAAATTACCTTATGTGTACTATAAGAACAAACTATCGATGGGGGGTCTCTAGAGAAACGAACATATGCACGTATAGCGTTTCTCTTGGACAAATCGATACGTGAGCCTTCCCTTAAATAAAGAATAGTGAGTTTATCGGCGTACAATATACAATTCGAGCAGCATCGTCATTTAAAATCCGTTCTGCGCATCAGTTTTGCTAAAAACAAAGGGCAATTGAAAACTGACCTGCAGCCACAAACAGTGTCCAAATTTTGCATCTTTCGAACTTTTTTTAATACAAACGTAGAGTTTATATTAATTTACAAGCATAGCGAACCCGAGAAGTGTTAGATATTCAGTTTATAGATAATGTAACTTGAAAAGCTATTTTTAGCTTCCGAGGCCACTTGCGTTTGGCGTTCCCAGAAACCGTAGTTTGAATAGCCCCAAAATATTTTTTTACTAAACTAAAGAAGAAACGTTGCTCTTTCGCATGGATATGGCATTAAACGTACGTCAAAGCGGAGGTCAAATGAACGATTTTTCACTCTACATTTAGCCTTTTTCGGTCTCGAAAAATCGGTAAATTAAGTAAAAAATCAAAAATCGCTAATATATTTATTTTATAAACCCAAATTTTATAAACGAACAAGGAAATTATATAGAAATACTTCCTCTTTGATATGGTTAATAAATGTTTGTGACAAATCTTTATTTCAATTTTTAAGGGATCTGTAAATGAAATGTGGTATGTGTCCTGTAAAACCAGTCTGACAGACGTGAAAATAAAAAATAGCCGTTTGCCTAAAATAAAAATCTGATCAAACTTAAGTTATATTTCTAGTAATAGTTTACCTATACTTATATATATTCAAACAAAGTTGGACGATATTTACAGACGGCGGCTCTTAAAGTTATCAAAATAATGAGATTAAGCGGTAAATATATAGCTACAGTGTATGGCTTTCTCTCGCTGATTGCTGATATGTTATATTTATAATGTGCATGTGAAGTGGCGCTAATTTGGCTTAAGCGATCAAAATTGGATCAGTTTCATATACAATAATGGCAAATATCAAAATATGGTTTATCCGTTAGTATACATCGGCATATAAAACACATGCATGTGTTTGTTCAAACTAACCTTTGCTTAGTTTTAAGAAGCATATAGTTTACTCCGCAGCATGGCAAATTGTGATACGTGTGATGATTGAGCATCTAATTAAGGGGCTGATTACATGGAGAGTTTCAGCCCGGGCTGAGTTTCAGCCCGGTTAAACGAGCTGAAATTGCATCACGATTACATGAGCAGTTTCAACCCGGGCTGAGTTTAGTCAGAGCTATATTTATCATCAACCCGGGCTGAAATGTCAGCCCGCGCTGAAATAATCTGAGTGTCACGAAATAGGTCAATAAGTGTGTTACGCTTCTTTGAAGCAATCAGACACTGATTAGTCCAGTATTTGACTTGTGTGAGACTGTGGTTATATGTAAAGTATTTAAAAATTAAACAAACACGCAAAATAAAGCCATTTAAACGGTTGTTTTCTAGGCCGGGCTGAAATTATTTGCGATTACATGCATGCCGAGCTTAGTTTCAGCCCGGGCTGAAATTTCAGCCCGGGTAGCTCAAACCGGGCTGAAATTTCAGCCCGGGCTGAAACTCAGCCCGGGCTGGAATTTTGGTCATGTAATCGCTTGCTGTGTTTTACTAGGATTTTATCGTTAGGCCGGGCTGAAATTTCAGACCGGGAAACCGGGCTGAAACTCAGCCCGGGCTGAAAACTCTCCAGGTAATCAGCCCCTAATTAGCTATTCGCAACAGTTTATATTAACTCCATCATATGTATAAATAGCAAGTGGGCGTGATTAAAAGTTGTTGTTGTGCTTATGGCGTATGAATAGTATTAAACTTTACATGGTGTCAGGAAAATGGATACTTTACGACCCCCAAATTCGCTTTCGTTCGAAGGCAACGTCTCTGAGAATTGGCGTCGCTGAATACAACAATTTCGTCTGTATTTAAATGCTACTGGTCGCGATAGAAAACCGGAAAAAGTTCAGTGTTCAACCTTGTTGACAGTCGCTGGCGAAGAC
>CACRXK020002786.1:0-40575 GCA_902702795.2 Paramuricea clavata
GCTAATAGGGTTAGCGGTTAGGGTTAGGGTTAGGGTGGGGGTTAGGGTTAGCATGATAAATAGCGAGACATGAATCTATAACCCCAGCTGCTCAGATCATCTAATCTATTCGTCCCGAAAAATGGCCGCCAGCAGGAGTTTGAGCCCGCGAATTCCTGGTGTGACACTAATCCTTTAATGCGAAAATGTCATATTTTCTTAACGGAAAGAATTCAGTTAGTTAATTGAAATGATTTATTTTTTGTTAAGAAATTGTTTTATCCCATATATATCCACAATATAGGGTAAATTTTTCTAGTGTAAGACAATTGAGTATTTAATTAATGCCTTTCTTAAGGTGGTTCAATACAGTTTTTAAAAAAAATGGAAAATTCACGATTTTGATGAAACAAAAAGTACCTTACTTATATAACACAACATCTAAAGAGTTTGAATTTTTGCACAAAGGTTATACGCAACGGTTATGGACATCGATTCTGAGCAAACCAGAGCTTTGACAAACAAAGTGGCTGGTACGTATATTATGTATAAATCATACGGGGTGACGCAGTTTTTTATATTTGAACGAGTTTAGTGATAGCTATATGCCATTTGCAGACTTCGATGCGATATAAACTGCATCTGGACCATTAAACAAAGACGTTTCACATCGAAATCTTACCTATAAGTTGTTTCATTGCTTAGATTAACTTCATAGTACATCGACGTTTAATAAAGTACAGTATTACTCGGCGACACATCCAACTTGTTCTACCAGCCTCAAATAAATCCTCGTTCCCTGGAACAATAATTACTGGCAATCACAGCTCACCGCTATAGACATGTAAATCACATTTCACGGCACAAACGTCCATCATTTCACATTTCATGAGAACAAGTATTGGCAATTCACGGCTCACGAAAATATCCTCTACCATTACCACGTGGCCCTATTTACTGTGAATTGAATTGGCAGCTAAGCAATAAATGTTGTAATAGAAGATGATTTCATATGTATATAGCTACAAACCTCAGTGGCTTCCGAAACGAAGGTCTTACCGGTGTAGAGGCTGACGACTCCATCGCTGTTCCAAAAACATGTTGGTATAATAAGTGCTTTGAAACACAAAATATCTATATAGTCGTGTTGAGACAAAAAGACAGAAGATTAAAGACATTTGCACGCCAGTTAAGGACGTTCTTTGTGATAAATGTGAGAATTCGCGGTCCTCACAATACAATTGGTTTATAAATTTTATTTTATATTTATATATCACCATGCATGTTCCATAATCACCTATTTTTATTTAATACCCAACACACCAATTTACCTGCATGTTCTTTACCCATTAAAACGATCACATAATCTGAAAATTATATTTACAATATTGTGCCGTCATTTGTTACGTCTGTTGTTTTGTGTTGTGCAAGGTATAATATGTTTATAATTTTTTAAACCCAATGTTTCGTTTTATGTTGTGGTTCTTTATTATATTTGCGATCAAACCAAAAGCTATTCAATTTTCATTCTCATCTTCTTCTTTCACCGGTTTATTTAGGTAAATACGATTCATGCTTTTGCAACATTTGTCCATATACTTCATAAATGGCCCAGTCAAAATGCTCTTCGCTCTTTTCCCTTGCACGTCATTTCTTGTTGGTATCTTTCCAGCAGCATTGATCCAATACTCGTTATATAAATTCTCCGTCGTGTAAATATTTTGAAGAAAATCTTTTGGGTCAAAATTTCGTTTTTCAATACCTTTTTTGAAAGGCTGGAGACATCCAGGTGATAGGTTAAATAAGAAGTTCATCCAATCCAGAATATTGGGTTCCTCGCAGATTATTGCCTCAGTAATCGAGTGAAGATTGAAACGTAATTCTACTATCTTCTCAACTACTTCTGTACTGCCATCCAGTTGCTCCATCAAGTTGTACTTTGGCATGAAATACATTGGTAAATTTCTTTCCTTCAACGCAGATATCAGGTCGTCTATAAGTGATAATAGATGACCGACAATTCTTTCCTCAGTCCAGTCTCTTGGATCAGATTTCTCACAATACCATAGCAGGATCGTCTTAAGATGATAGGAACAAATGATTTTCTTGATGTTAGAGCTCCATTCATTTTTATAATGGTTAACGAACGATTTAAAAGCGCGATACGTCTTGTGCTGCAGATCACTGAGGTTTTGAATTAGGATTGTTTCTGCGTTAGAATAAGACAACCGGAAGTCGCCTTCAGAAGATCTTTTACAGACAATATGAAAACCACATTCGACGATTGCCTGAACGATATCTTGATTTGGCCAACATCTTGGTCTAGATAACCATTCTTGGGCACATAGTGGCCATCCGTCGCACTTGATTGCAAGGACAAAGTCGAATTCTGCAAGTGGAAAATGCATGATTTTTGACTGATTCGTTACTGCATTACCAGGTATTTTTGAACAAACCGCTATGGATGGTCCTTCGTCGACGTCTTCAACATCTTCGTTGGCAAGTGGCGTAAAGATTGGTCCGTAAGTAATATATTTTTCTCTAAATCGTTCTTTCAGTTTCATTGACGAAAGCTTAGTACTTCTTTCATAGCTTGCATTACTCGACGTTTCCAAGAAATCAGCCCACATCTTAATAAGGTCTTCATCTGTTAGGTACAAGTTCACAAATGCTGTATTTTCTTTAACTGTAAGGTTTCCTTTCTTTTGCTCTTCTTCAGTGACTTTGATGTTCTTTAATATAAGCATGAAATCCGTGTCTGACATTGATTCCGTCTCTAGATTTATCTTGTGCGTACCTTCATTTACGCTCCCGGAGATTAAGATGTCTTCAAGTTGAAAAGGCGCTTGGCTGTCGAAATAGTTGTTGGCTGAGTTGAAAACGTGTTCATCGTAAAGATCACCCAGGGTTTTATACATCTCCTTTCCTTCTTTTTCTGGAATTGACGGAATCAGATACCTCGCCATGATATCGGACACACGTCGACATCCTCGTGGATATCTGCAGATTTTTAAGATCGCGTTTCGGAGCCTGGTAACAATACTTGTATCCGCTTGGGCCATAACCTGTCCAACAAGCAAGTGAGAAAGCAATTAAATTTAATGTACGGAATATGGATATATATGCAGCAAGATGTTAACAGTTGTTTTCAAGGAGTTCCCCGGGAAGCGCTAGCGAGAAATTCCCGTATGATGTTGAAGGGAACGCAATATTTTACAATTTTTGAATTCAGTTTTCGCATATGACGAATTACCAAACCCGCGAAGTTGAAGTTATGAGCCAAAGCCGAAAATTGCAGAAAATCTTTCCTTTTTTACTTTCATACCTAAGATATTTCAAAACTTTCCTAGCTGGCTGTTTTCGTTGGTATTCCTTCATATTTTAAAATTTGCTCCGCTTTAACCAAAGGCAAACCATATTGTTTTGGTGGTGCTCCCACATTTCGTATTTGTATTTCCACAGTATGACGTCATAACGTTGATATGATTTTTCAATTCAACCTTATGACGTCACTCTGTTTAATTAATATAATTTCAAAAGACCATATTTGGTCTGCTATTGAGTTGATAATTCGATTTTGCAGCTGGCTGTTACCCAATCCGAAACCATGCATGATTTTTTTAAATAAATATTGTTTCTATTTCGCAAAATGCTATAGTTTTAGTGGTTGTTTTGACATTTTTAAACTGTCTTTTCAAGACGGAATAAAGCATGCGCTCTGACACGATTTAAGAACTAAATAAATCATCAATAAATCATATCTTGAAAAGTTTTCCTTTGTTCCCAGAAAATATTTTAACATGTTCTCTTGTTTCCCAAGCTTACATGTTTCCTTGTTTCCTATGATTTTCGGCGTGTTCCATTGCAAAATATGGATCGTTCACTTGTTCCTTAAAAAAGTCATGGAGACCCTCGTCAAACCACACCTGATTGACGTTTTCCTCTTTACTGACTTGATGAAAACTAGAGAACTACATATGCTTACAGGGAGAATCAACAACAATAAAACAAAATATTAAAATGACGAAAGCATGCCGCGACTACACCGACTTGAATGCATCATGCATGTTCATCAATTTTTATAATTATATATTATAGATATTTTTATAAAACTATACAATATACCTCAAAGAGTTTGATGAGTGATACTTGTTCAACGAAAACACGTATGATGATGAACTGATTCTTACAAAACTTTACCTCTCTATATAGCTGTGTAGAACAACAAATGTTGATCCCGATTTACCTATTATATACCTGTAAACTAAAGCAATATGTGCCAGACGAAAATGAAATCGGAGCACGAATCCCAATATCAAATTTCAAAATTAACTGAATATGTGCCTGGCCCTGGGTTTTAAATTTGATTTCACTTTTACTTACTTTTACTAGTTTTCACTAGCTTAATATTTACGGGAATAGTCGATTATTTCTATTAAATGTGCAATTTATATAATATCGATTCCATGAACAAAAGAAATGAGATAGATATTTTATTTTGAAAGGCCATGCATTGGCCACATTAAATAACTGATCTTTCTAAAGGCCTAGCTTCACCACAAAAAAAGATGAAACGATAACATATATACCTTGCACAATTATAATTATCGGTAGCAAGATCATGCAGTGCATGTTTACAGTAGGCTATACGTGTAAGAAAAATGTCAAGGATAGTTACTTAACAGAAATATTTTTCAACTTAGCTTTAAATTATTGTTCAGGTAAGGTTATCTATTTCTTTCAACTGGAGGAAGCGAGTTAAAAGCATAGCGCAACCGAAAGAAAACTCAGTAGCATCAAGCATGCATGCATGGGGCAAAATGGGTTATAACCAGCCTAGTTCCAGGCTCTCTCTCTCTATTCGCTGCTTTGATATATTTAAATAAGTCTTAAAAGTTTTATGCCTGGGTGTGGCTGTGCGGAACGCTTCAGCGAGAGAGCCTAGCAGATTTCGATAACATGGTCCCTGATTTCAAAAAAGTGGTCCCTGGCCTGGTTACCGAGCATGCCGCATTTTTAAATAGAAAATGTTATGGAAATTTCCTTTGCGTTTATAATTAAGTAATTAGTATTGCTCTAATGATGTAGGAACAATGAAATAGGTTACGTTTCGCTATAGGTTACGTTACGATTTCCGGTCTCCCCAGCTACTTAAACCTGTCAAGTAGAAAGCGTAGTTGTGTATACCAGTATGGTCTAGTATTGATCACAACTTCCGAGTATATAAATAACATCAACGATTATACGACCATTGCTCAAACTCAGTATCGTCAATTTGTATATATTTTTTTAATTGAGCACATTTTTAATACAGTTTGAATTTGGTTATGTAGACATCGAACATGATCAACGAACATTGTCGTATTTACAAGGTTATTTGTTTATATAAATTTTCAAAAATAAATTAACAAAAAGAGCCAGGATTATAAAAGGATGGTTTAAATATACGATGGATTGTAAAAACTTTCCAGATCATCAGCAGCTGGGAAATTTGTTGCGCATGCGCCAGATTTCCATTGAAACTTGAAGATTTCCCCAAAGAAATAACGTGATGTTCGTGGTTGTTGTATATTATATTAAATATTTTTGAATGTTTGTTTAATCTTTATAATTTTTTGCTCAAGACAAAGACAAAGTAAAATGTACTCTACGTTTCCAGTGTATAAAATATATCGTTTGTGTTTGAACAGCAATAGAATATTATAAACTTGACACAAACAAGAAGACATTTGACACGCTAAATCTGCAGTCATGCCTGCCAATCGTCGCGAGCTTGACAGCCTTGTCAAACGCAAAACAAGTACTAATTTGGGTTTAAACAGAAAGAAGTTCATGTTAATACCACTAACATATATTCTATAGAAATGCGGGTGGTTTAAAATGTTTTCAATTGAATTTTCAAAGCTTTTATCTATCGACATGATAATCAAACTGTGAAAATGCCGGCTTTTGTTGACGCTTGCGAATGCAAAATAACTTCCCGTAAGCAGAGCATTTCTACACAAAACTCTCGCTTAGTCTTCTAATGCACTTGTATGTTCGGTTCTACTAGTTAAACAAGGAAAATGTACAAGAGACACTGGTAAATTATCGTTGTCAAAAAACATTTCAGTGCTGAGGCAGTACAAGCTGTCTGTTTCATTACATTTTACAGTAGTTCGAATGTTTTCGAACTCTTATCTCATACAAGAGCAGTAAACGCACGCATTTCAGAGCGAAATTAGACGCAAAGGGGCAATTTTTCAACAAAATTCATTGTTAAATTATGTTTCCTATGTGCCTTGGGAGCAAAAAATATGATTTTAAATTTGGAGATTTCGGTAATTTTTTTGCAATTTGGCTTGGTATTGCACCCTACCTATCTACTAACTGTGCTGTAAAAGTAATCAAATATACTATTTTTAATTTCCTTTCATTGAAAGGATCTACTATTGTGGACTAAACTAAATTTTAATCAGCATACAAGGCTGCAAACAACAGCCAAGAATTAGCTGGGTAGTTTGCAAACTTTAAAAATAATTGCACCTCAAACTTTGATCCCCAAAAGTAAACAAATGGCCAATACTGCGAACATAATCCAAGTTTTGACCACTAGGGGCAATTTCTAGATGTAAAAAAACTGGTTTAAATTACATATCAAACAAAGGCAAAACAAAATTTGGTATTAATTTTTTGGAGGAATCGTCAAGGTTTTTTGCTATCTACCCACGCTTCTACATCCCCTCCCCCAGGATCTTCTCTATTAGAAAACAGTTTTCTGCAGAAACTATGCTTTTTTATCGGGAAAATTTTTACTTTTCTCAAAAAAATACTTTATAGACACGGAAACCTTAAATATTTAAACAATTTCCATACCTTTTTGGGATTGCAAAAGCAAAATTTGATTCATAATCACACTTTTTAAAATATATGTGACAAAGTTGCTTCGAAATCACTATCACGCAGTAGCATGTTTATTTACCCTCATCCTTTTGACTGAATAAAGTTTATCTTTTTGAGAAGCTATTTGTTTTATAGCTCTTGGTTAGCAGTTTACGTTTATCGGCGATTTTGGCACCCTGCATGAGACCAACAAGTTGTGGTAATCCGCGAATGAAAACTGATATTCGAAGAGCACAAAAGCCAACTCCTAGCTATGTATTAACTTTATCGCCTGAATTTTGAATCAATCCACAATTAAATTGCTGGTAATGTAGATGCTTTCCATACTTGAGATGTTAGTAAGTTTTTCCAACAATTTAATTTCCTTGATCGCCGTCTTAAAAATGCAAAATCATAAGTTGAAATTCCACTCGTGTTGTTTTTTCAAATTTTCGAATTTTTGTAAAATATCGCGTGCGCCAGCAATTTCTCTGCACAGCGACAACAAATTTCCCAGCTGTTCAGATTCAGTAAAATTTCCTTAAACATTTCGCATTGTTGGCGAACGAATAGTCCCGAGTTTAAAGAAATTCCTTAAAAGTGAGAGGCGCTGTCGATAAATTTCCATCCGTCAAAATCACCTGACGTCATTTTTGGCTCAAGTCCCAGGTCGAGTCCTATAAAGGTCGAGTCCTAGCTCGTATCCTGGCTTGTTAAATAGATTAGGTTCCCTCCCATTATAAAGGCAATCTCAACTGCAAAGTTTGCGAGAAATCTATTTGTTGATACTTTTTACTTAGACGCTAATAAGATTGAACTGCTATATACAGTATGAAAATGCACCTATATAAGCAAACAACATATTAATTCTTTTCGTAATTTTTAGGTGTAGAAAATTGGTTTAACCAGTTTCGAAAATCTAGTTATCCAGGCTCATAGATAACGGTAATATCGACAACAAAATTACCGAGTTTCTATTTTAGTGCCGATACCAATTGTATTATACGTCATGTTATTTATACTTAGATTTGAAACACTGATATATATATATATATATATATATATATATATATATATATATATATATATATATATATATATATATATATATATATATATATATATATATAAATATAATGCATGCAAATGCAAGTAAAGTATATATAATAATAAATGTATAGTGTGTATGCAAATGCAAGTAAAGCCGGACAAATTTGAGTTCTTAGCGTTCATATGACTCTTTTTGCATGCATCATGGTCACCACGTATAAAGGCTAAGCTATATTAAATTTTCCTGCATGAATGTATGAAATGGAATGGTTGTACTGCATGATCGGCTTTTGATACATCAACCAAAGGTTCGGTATATTGGTGCTTTTAACTTGAAAACGAAGAAGGTAGCCAATTAATGTGCATGCATGGCCCGCTATAAGGCAACTATAAATATTTTTTGCAAAACGTTTCTGCGTGCTTACGTCTGACATTCAGTGATGATTATTGATGAGCGTATGCCTGTAGTTCACCATGCACATACATGCATAACCGCAAGCCAGCTTTGTTCGTTTGGAAGAGTTATAAAATTATATAGTTATTTTTGGCAGCAAAATCTCAGAGATACACGTTTGATCCTTAATGTTGTTGCCAAATATAGGCATCGAATGATTTAATTTCCATATCCGGCGAGGAACTCGATCTCTTGAACTTACGTTCCGATCCTTGAATTCGATTACGCACAAACTACGTACATGTTACCGATCTTGATATTCAATTTTTTTCTTCAGATACTTTCAGTTTTATGCATGCGTCAAGTGTATATATTTCATGAACCATTATAGGCCATGTAAAGTCGGTATAATGTAAACAAACGCTTTGTTTGACGCGTTCGGTACGCATTCTTGATATGCAATCTTTCTTGTAAACCTTGCTCTAGATTTAGCTAGCACTTGTATATACGCGAGATTTATTATAATACGAATATACAAGAATTCCTGACGCGTTAGTATCATCAAAACAATAAACCATAGTTCACACTGGATCAACATTTGTTTAAAATTCAAAATTTGCCGCGAATTTATCATATAATGATAAATTCGGACGTGTTTAAGAATTTACTCATATAGTAAATTCAAAGGTGGAGCTCATGCTGTTATAAATATATTTCAAGTGTAAAATATCGAAAATGACAAGACGTTGTATGCGTTGATTGATTTATAGTCTAGCTGCATGAATCGCATTAATTGCTTGCTTAGAACTTCGTCCGAAGTAACTCTTCCGGCACACAATATTTATGCGTTTCTACAGATGATGTTAAGAAAATATTTCGTGAATTTTATCTCGCCGTGGCAAATCGTCTGTAACCAATTGTCTGACAGAGACGGTGCCATCTGCATGTGCAATTTTGAATATCGAAATTGTAGCAACGCTATTTACAAGGCGCAGTTATTGCATACAAGGAAAGCCTTCCTATTGTAATATGTGTTTGATTCTCTTCGCAAGAAATTTTTCCATGGCATATGAAACGCTATAAATCGGAAATTCGCGATAATTTCCGAGTATTGTCGAACTGATTACGATTCATTTGTTCTGAATCAGGGAACCTTTCCAAAACGCGTTTTTCATTAGGTTACTTCTGAGCAGTACTGTATATTATACTGATTTTTTAACACTCTTCTGGTTCGCTATCCATCACTTTACATGGTTTTTAAACCACATTCGTAAATAGCCATATATAGTTGATCACTCTTTATATATCGGTTCAAATTTCATTTTTTAACCATATATACAACTTATATCTTCATGCCAGTAAGTATCATATGCATTTATGCCATGAAATGAACTAGAATAATTATATAATTTTTGACAATATGATTTTATATTGCAGCTCGCAGCGCTTTATGTGAATGCACGCGCGTACTGCTGAGACCGTGAATATATATATATATATATATATATATATATATATATATATATATATATATATATATATATATATATATATATATATATATATATATATATATATATATATATATAACAAGTAAAGCTTTTAAAGAGAAATAACATGCATCAAATAGAGGAAGGACTAACTTAGATTTTGATATATTACAGTTGTACTTCACTTAAAAATTTACGGAGATATTAATGTTTAAAATAGGGAGCATATTTCTGGATGTGTCTGAAATATGCAAAAAACGGCGTATCAAATATTAATCAAGATTTTCCCGACTGAAACATGCACGATTACCAGTAAATAAATGACACTTGACAAATTGTTTATTATGAAACAAAGTCTGTATTATTATCTACAAAATACAAGCAAGATTTATTCGTCCGAAATCTGTGTGTGTTCCTGAGACCATGTGTGTGTTCATGAGACCATGTGTGTGTTCATGAGACCACTGCATCGCGAAGGATCATCATGGATCGTTCGTAGTTCTGAATTAGGGCATGCTGTCACAATGGAATTGTGAAGCTCTTCTAACTTCTGCAACGTTCTGAAATCTTGTTAAGAACACTCAAACTCATTTGCCTTTTCTTAATCTTTTTAAGTTCAGAATAAACTGAGAATAAAACACAATCAAACCATTCAACTCCATAAGACATAACAATTAAGCATGCAACTCCCTAGAGACATCCAAAATTTTTGGAACAAAACGTAACAAAATAGTAGCGTTGATACTGTGATGTGTATTTGCAAAAAGCAATATTATTTCCTTCATTGCAGAATAATATTCATCCTGCTATAACAGAGAAATAATCAACTCTGTTTTGAACCCATGAAAAACATAAAAAATTAGGCTAAGAAAAATTTAAGCGCCTGCCTTGCATGGTCTTTCATATACCTTATAAATTTGTAAAGTTTGTAAAGACCTATTAAATACTTGCATAATTTCGTACGTTCATATTTCAGGAAACATTGAGCTAAGACTTACATGTAAGAAGTCTAAATCTACGCCATATCCCTTACAAACCCTAACGAAAATTCGCTGAAATACAAGTTTGCCTGATATGTCATCAAGCAAACAAACGCTGAAGTTAATATTTGATATGCCGATTTTCGCTAATTTTAGACACATCCCAAAATATGCTCCCGATTTTGAACATTAATATCTCCGTGAATTTTTAAGTAAAGTACAACTGTAATATATCAAAATCTAAGTTAGTCCTTCCTCTATTTGATGCATGTTATTTCTCTTTAAAAGGTTTGCTTGCTTAGAAGTTATTACGAATCAAACCGGAGTACTTTTTTTTGGGACACCCGGTAGTTGTATGCATGTTATTTGCAGCAAAATGTTATCCCTTATGAAAATTTCACAATCATATGACTACACATATGAAAGTGGTTTTTCACACGTGAAGTGTTCCAATTCCGCATATCGTTATGTAATTAACGTACAATATACTTTAAATATTCAGGTCAAGAAATAGCTGGTGCCGCATTTGGAGGCACTGTTAGTGCTAGAAGACGGAAGCGTCACGCACTTGCACGGAAGAGCATGAAGAAGGAGATCATTGAATTATTTCCAGGTCGACTTTTTGGTAAAAAAGAAGTAACTACACTACCAAGGAGAACAACTTCAAAAAGTTCTATTAGTGCCAGAGTCAAGATTCCTGTACTAAACACATTCACATTGTGTTTCTGGATCAGAACTAAAGATGATTTTGCTCAAATATTTGCGATAATATACAACAATAGTCGGAATCGAGCTAGAATCGATGTTTCTATTCGAAGGGGAAGATTAGTTTTGGGTTTGGATGGTAAACAGAGGTAATCCATCAATTTCTTCCAAATCCTTCAAAACTTAGAATTTACCTATACATAGTATGAACAATTCCTACTGCGATCACAGCCTTAATTCAAGGTTGCTAGTTTATCAAACTGGTCTGAATTAAAAGAGATTGGATGGCTAATGTATTATTCTCCGGTCGGATATGAAGCTAGATAAAATATGTCCTGATTTCACATTTTTACATATTAAGGTGGCTCCCTACAGTTTTGATTGTCAGCACACAATTGTATTCAAAAAACCATTATTTTATCATCTTGCAAAGTATGATCACGAAACTGGGCCACATAACTGCTACAATATCGCAAATTACGAAAAATAAAAAATGTCGTTAAAAAACCCCGTTGCCATGGTAACAAAGCGATTTTAAAAAGGGCCAATTTGCAGATTCTTTGATAATTTTTTGCACACAGTAATCTTGTCTATAATTCCTTCAAATGGTAGCATTTAAAAAAAATCGTACGAGAATTTTTTTTTAATCCTCAAAAAGCCCTGTTTTCGGAATAAAAAAAATTCGGCTTGTACGATTTTCTTAAAACTTGCACATTTTACGCACTTCAATATTGCAGGAAAGTGTGTGAACTTTTACCGAAGGCAACACGAGAAAAATGCATTTATTTTTATCTATGTGACGTCACAAAAATCAGGGTTTCAATTTCCTTGCGCAACCAGCAAACAATCCCACGAAGGCCAGCGCGTGTATATCACGTCGCAATTTTAAAAAACCCTCCACGCGTGTAACGTCGACCACGCGTGTTGCGTGTGGCACTACTAATCTCGCGCGTGGACAAAATTTCCGCGACACAGACATAAAACTGTAGGGAGCCACCTTAAAGCATTCCATTTAATTTCTTTTTTTATTCCATTCCATAATAATAATTTCTAAGCGATTTTGAAACATTAGAATGGTTACCGTTCAATGGCTTCCTGGTTAATGGATGTTGCAAGCACTCATTTGAAAGCACTCAATATATCCAATCTTATTTTCAGATCAAATGAAAAGTATAATAATGCCCCTCTTAAGCGAACTTATATCAGACTAGACATTCGCACAACAGCGGAGCGAAATAATGGCAGCAGAATTTACGTGTGTTCACACTACGCCGTTACAGTTTGTTTGCAAATTAAATTTTCACTCATGTAAACCAAAAATATTTCAAATAGCGAAGAGAAATTTAAACCAAAAACATGTACTGTTTTGACTTTTGAGACCTCCGTTTTCCTGAAACCAGCGAAGTGTGAACGTTGTCTGAATCACATACCATGCGAGCGTAGCGCAGTAAACTCAAATGAAATATTTTATATTCTCTAGGACTGTGCAAAATTGTGTGCTAAATGACGGCAACTGGCATCACGTTTGTGTTTCACTTCAAAATACCTCGCGACTGTTCATTTATCGGGATGGCAAAAACGTACATAAACTAATCTTCCGATTTTCTAGAGCAAGTCGTGCCAAACACACAGAAGCGAAATTCGCATGGGTTTACCTTGGAAAACGCCCAGGTAGGAAAATTAACAGTTCTTTGTTGGTAGGCCATGCAGTAAAAATTGATCTCCCAATCCAGTAGTAAAATGATTGATCACTCATCGTTAAAATTTCAGCCAAATCGACGTGTCCAGCCAGTGAGCTCCATATATTTCAGGAGCAAGAAGATGGCCGCCATTTCGTAAACAGCTTTTATACCATTTCCCCCAGCTAATTACAGTTTTTCTAACGGACCGTATCGTTAATCAAGTTATCAAGTTCATAAAACCATAGTGTTATTCTTTAAATCGATATCAAGATACGAACTTGCGGCACACTCCTTGCCTAGATGGCGGAAATTGAAGGAGCTATTGGGCGTCAGTTCCAGTTCTTTCTTATTGTTTTTCTACGCGGTCAATTAACACGAAGCTGTATTCATTTTTTGGACTCCAGTTCTTGCTCCAGATATATATGGAGCTCACTGAAACCAGCCTAACACAAGTTAAACTAATTAAAGAATTAAAGTTTTCTCAATTCTAATAGCTGCGGTGTGAGAAACAGTTGTGTGCTGGCTCCTGGTCGTTAGGGGGGGGGGGGGTGACATGTAACCTGAGATCAGGCTCTATTTTACAAATAATAGCCTGACACAATCCTTAATCCGATCGCTTTCCACCCATAGCAAAGTTTATATTTAGTATCCAATCAAAATCTCGCAAGAGAAATTTAAATTTCACACAACGACAACAACAATCTAATTATAGTTGTGATCACTATAAATATATCAACAACAATAGTATAATCTAATTCGCACCAACCAATCAAATGACAGATTAAAAAATCTTTTGTCTCATAAACCAATCAGATTTACAACCGAAATACGGTTGTAAAAACATGGACTTTTGTTAAGGTATGTATATGGCCTATTTATTTATTTATAGGCCTGATCGCAGGTTAGGTCACCTGAAACTTTTCCGCCCAAAATTGGAGAGGAGGGGGTGGGGTGCGGGTAAAATGGACCATTATGGTTTAATTTCACGCGTTTTTGGCGCCCTCAGTACCAGTGTGCACCCGTGAAATCCCTCGTAGAGGGATGCCCTCCGCTCCCTCTGCAAGCACGCCACTGGTGAGAAAAATGCAATTACCTAAAAATATAAGTAAAATTCGACGCTTTGGAAATTATAGATATCCAATCATGGCCTTTCGCTCGAAACGCCAAAGTGGTATTTCTCTCACACAGGCGTTAATCGTTCGAGATTTTATCAATAGAGAGATTAAAATATCCCGGTTCTGTTTTACGGGTACGCATTGTGTCATTTTGTTTACCAATTATGCTGATGTCAGCATATTCACAATAATTTCTACCCGTTTCCCCGCGGTAAACCATGATCTCCACATAAGACAAACGGGAATGGGTGTTTACTATTTCTAGGGCATTTAAATAGTAAAATAGTAACTAAATGAATCAATGCACATTTGCTCGTAAAATTGTTCCCAAATTTATGGTGAACCTCTACAGCAAAAGCTAGTATATATATCCTCGGATCGGCTTTCGTACCTGGGAATATTTTGGATTTCTTAAGTAGTACTGTGTACGTGTATGCACCCGCACCCGTAAACAGGAACTGGGGTACTTTAACCTCTCTAATTCTATTTCATTTTCCAGATACGAAAAAATCTCTCTCTTTAACCGGTGATCTGACCCAGGTGAACATTTGGGATACATATCCTATCTTCCGTATTCAGCGTATATCTACAAACTCAGCTTGTGGCGGTGGTAATGTTGTGCAATGGAAAGACTTCCTCAACGCAATATCAGTGAGAGATGTCCAGTTATATTCTTGTGACGACTGCCCCAAACGCGTGGGCTTTAAATTTGATAAGAAGAAACAAAATAATTTGGTTTGAAATAATTACTGCATAAAGTTAGTTGTAGAATATATAAAACTTAAAAGTGCTTACGTCACGCAATTTTTAAGACAGAAGACTTCAGGAATGAACGGTGCATTGTGGGATACTTTTGGTTCAGTGACTCATTCTTTGAAAATTACGTGAAGTAAGCACTTTTTTAATTAAGCACACAATTTCGGGAGTAATAACCATCTTTATTTACCATCTTTAACAAATGAAATGATACAACTATTATAAATTGTTACAATAAAATAACATTCCCATAATAATTACCATAATATATACTGTATCGTGTTCTATTATATTAGAGAGGTTTGGATTTGAGTTCCTCTACCGCTACCGTTACCATAAAGGAACCATTAACCAATCAGATGCGTTTGATATATCTGATCAACCAATCAGATGCGTGCTTACTAAACCAGTGAGAGGTAGTGTTAGCGACAGTGGAAGTCAAATCTGAACCTTTATGCTAGCACTGAAGGTACACAAATTATGAACTGGAATAATACAGAGACAGCTTCTTATCCACAGCAGGAACTGCTGGGTCCTAATCGGGCAATTAAAACTGTTGCTTGACAATTAAGTGTCTCACTAACAACCATGCGGTGCGTTTTGGGTTGCAAATTTGATTTCCTTTATATTTTTATCATGAGTTACCTTTATCATAAAAAGTTTCAAGCCAACATTAAAATTTTTGAATATTAAATTTTTTTCGAGTTTTGATACGTTTTACTTACTTCAGACGCTGACGAGACTGAAATTCGACCTCGATAAGAGGTCAACTACGCGCCAAATTAAGTTTTGCATCAAATTCCAAACCTTTTCACTCAATTGAAATATTATACTCTTCCTCTTTTTTGGAATATGGAAATACTTGTACTGCACAACTTATTTTAATTATGTCAAGGTTTTGTTAAAACTTGGTTAAAATATCCGCCCCAATGACGCTACGTCACTGCCGGTGAAATGAATATAACGCTACCTTGAGATAAAGTTGTCCATGTTTGCCTGAACTCGCGAGATCAGTTCAGGGTGCGAGTATGTTCGTTGTACTGAAAGAGTGTATTCATTTAAAAGCTGGTAAGGTTTACATTATATCAGGGCAATTGATAAAATGGGAATAGTGCCAATAGTCGGCGAATAGTTCGAATAGTCAGCGAATAGTGCGAATAGTCGGCGAATAGTGCAAATAGTCGGCGAATAGTAGGCGAATAGTCGGTGAACAGTGCGAATAGTCGGCAAATGGTCATAATGTACATAAAATGGAGTTTTCGTAATTGTCAGGTGTCGAGGGTCATAGGTCGGTCTCGAGTGTCGAGGTCGAAAGTAAAAGTCGAAGTCGATAGTCGAAAGTCAAGGGACGAAAATGGAAAATATTCATTTTTATCAATACATTTCTACAATACTACATTATTCGCATTTGTTGTCAAAATTTTAAAGGTTTTCCGGATAACTATACAGTAACTTTATTAATGTTAGTATACAGAACAATGCCTTAGGGCATAATTAGGTTCCTTTTTGTTTTTCGAGAGAGTGTAAAATTACTAAAAATATTCGAGAACGGGGGTGATTCGAAAATATATTGTATTTTATTGTACTATCAGAACGAAAAATTGCAAAAATCGCCGCAAAAATCTCTCACAATGGCCGTGAGATAATTCTGAACCAAACTAAAATCACCCTGTTATAAAGATTCGTACTTCGTGCAAGTTATTTTCGACAGTACAACTCAAGTCTCCATTTTGTTTATACACTACAGCGTTTTGACAACTATATTGTGAATATGAAACTGTCAATCGAGCATGTACACTTCCGGTGCAGACATGTACACACGATGTCATAAATATATTAATATTAACTGTTTCTCGCACCCCCTAACGCTTTGCTGTAAAGCCTCCCCCCCCCCACCCCAGCCAGTAAACCTCCAAACTACACGCGGTATGAGGAGTATCGTTAAGTTGAAGTTCTGAGCAATTTCAGAATTTCATTATAATCAAATTTTTCATGATAGCGAAATGCCATTAATTTTTGTATAATCGCCCATGGTTGTATATTTTAAACTCCAATGTAAAATAAAAAGTGTACAAGCGAAACTTTCAGTTATACGTAGCCATAGCTGAAATGTTTCGGATGTTATGGAAGCTTTGAAAATGGTTATAAAAAATTTAAAAAGGATAAGAATCTAGTATTTTGGATTTTCAACCCTTCACTTTCGACCCTCGACTTTTCACCCTCAATCTCTACTTTCGACCCTCGTCTTCTGATCCTCGACCTTGACTTTTGACCCTCGACAATTTACAGGGAGTACACACTTTGTAAGTTATAAATTGTTTAATAAAAAACAGAAAACAGAAAATTACCAAAAAAAACTTATTCGAAATATTCGTAGACTATTCACGAGTATTCTTCGACTATTCGCACTATTGGCGACTATTCGCACTATTGGCGACTATTTTCACCATTGGCGACTATTCGCACTAAATCGCACTATTCTCCTTTTGTCAATGCCATTATATCAGAGAAGAAACGTCCTTTTTTAATTAAAAAAATAAGGTCCTATATTTAATTTATATTGGTGGCATAACAAAGTTTCATTTTTTCATACAAAGTATGGGAAAAAAAGTGCCTTGAGTAGTTCAAAATACTGAAATAAGCTATTGAAGTAAGTTTCATGTTGCTAAGCAAGACTATATTTTATAATAATTGCTGTACGTTTTAATACATGTATACATCAGTTTACTTCCGTGAAATGGCTTGATAAATAGAATAAGCTAGTTAGTATGAAAAACAAAAAATCACAAAACACGCATTCAAGCCGAAAGTCACCAAGAGAACCTATCACGGCACACTATTTTTGCAAGAGAAAAATACTGATACTCCTTGGAAGTTTTACCTGAATAATTGCATCAGAAAGCTTTGAGTGCTGCTAAAAAGGTTTTTTTTAATATTTTAACCCGATTTTCAAGAACGCATATTCATGTTGATGGATTGACCGCGCAATTCGCACGTGTGAAAAGACCGGGACTGGCCTTCAAATTTTCGGTTGGAGGTACCGTTCCAGTTATATTCATTTCACGGGGTTGGACAAGAGCATCCGGCATCCCTTTGTTGTCATCCCTCTTTGTTTGCTGGTTAAAGCGGAATCGCATGTTCGATTCCTGCCTGATAGTTGCATTTTTCACAACTGCTCTGGGTTAGGTCTAATCAATGTATAAACATTTCACTCGAAATTTCCATCTACAAAAACCTTCAACAATTAGTTATATTGAGTGAGATGCCCCACATCCCGATATTTACATAATACTGTAACATACATATTTTAACTGGTTATATACTTTTAAAGTTTGTTCGTGCACTGTAACAAGGTATATCAATCATGTTTCGCTCGCTACTCTGGTTTAAGTAAATGATTACAAAGCCCAGTTGAATTGTAAATCAAGACCCAACGTTTCGACACTTCAGTCTAGTGTCTTCATGATGTCACCTGCCAATAAGATACATGCACGAGAGGAATACATGAATCTCATTGGCAGGGGACGTCATCCCTTGGGTATTTAAGAAGCCACGATTGCATCTTTAGATCACCCCTGATGAAGACACTAGAATGGAGTGTCGAAACGTTGGGTCTTAATCACAATTCGACTGGGATTTGTAATAATTTATTTTTACAAGAGTAGCGAGCGAAACATGATGGTTATATACTGTAAGTGTACTGAAATACAGCTGATAATATGATAGGCGCCGGCCAGGTGGATCTTGTAGTAAAGTTGCAAGATCAACTTTACACAGACGTACACCGCTGTACTGTTCGTGACGTATTGCAGTCCCCTGTACCTGGTATGTCATGTGATGTTATCTGTTCCAACGGATTTTCAACTAAAATCTGTTTGTCTGCACTATCAACAAATTTTGACTCCGAAGGCTTCAGCAACAACAAAATGTCACGGTCGTCTTTCGTGAGTTCATTTTCTTGATTATTATTTAGTGGTTTGTCTTCAATGTCATTTTCATCTTTCTTGATTGTCATAAAATAACCAAAACTATTGATAATAACAATCATAGCTAAATATACAAATACTATGGGGAAAAACATAAGATCTTTGTCCCCAACACTGTCTGGTAAATTCTCAATAACAGTAATTGCTATGCTGGAATTTCTTGCCGATGAAAGCACTGTAACAGCCAGTTTTGACTTCTTAGGTAGCCGTAGTAGAGAAGCAAGTATGAAGGTAGAAACAAGAAATGACGCAATCACAGCTGTACCAAGAGCTGTTACAGCCACAACGATCCAAGGTGAAAATTTTTGAAGGTCCCCTTTCGCCGTTGCTTGACTAATTTTCACCCAAAACATAACAAGGAGAGCCCCAGAAGTAACAAACTTCAGAGATGTATATAGTTTGGTAACAACCTTTTTTACCAATCCAATAAATCTTAAAAGTCGTCCAACCTGAAGAAATATGATATGCAATGTGTTTATGAATAGAATAATGAAGTAGGTCAGAGCAGATACACATTCTGGGTACTATCCATGACTGATACAAACGAGGATGAACCAAATTTCTATATTATGCCAAACATTTTCATCGTAAATTGGCTGGTGTGTTGGTGGCTTGGTGTCAAAGTGAATGAATGAGAAATTCTGTAATATTTATCTATTTTTGTATACCACTCATACATAGTGGTTAATTAAATGTCTGTTTAAAGTTGTGTTGTTTTCTCTCTGTCGGTCATCGACATGTTGTTTCGTAAGCATTTTAAAATACAAACTATATAGCTAGTAGTAGTATTAGCAAGACAAATTCATCCAAGTAACAAAATATAATGCTGAATATAAAAACAAATAAAACCTTTAAGAGAAAAATCTTTTGTATTTCACGTAACACGCGCTCAAAACTAATGAACTACTTTTGTTATGACTATAATCAACTTTTTATACGTTTCTCAAGCCGGAAACAAATTGAAAAAGTATGTTTAGCGCTTTATCTGTAAAATTATTTTAAAATGAAGAGACTTTAGATGGTAGACCAAAGAGAAAATGATATCTGGAGTTCAGTAAGTTAATTCTGCTTATGTTGTTGTGTAAATATGACGTCAATATTACAGCAATGATAATTGTATTTAAATTGACAATATTAAACTAATATTTAGTGTTTCATAATATTTAGTGATACATTTAAAAATGTCGCTAAATGAGTAAACTAAAAAATAAAGCTAAAACAAAGTAATTTTGAGACGAATCCCGCAAAAAAAGGGGCGTCGTCATTTTCTTGGTGGAGTGTAAGTGAAATTTTGCCGAGTCATTTCTGCTACGTACAGTACTGCCTAGAAATAAGTTGACAAAACCGTGGTTAACCGCGGGACATCCTATGATCGACATCGGGCCGACCTCGGTTCGACCTCGGGTTAACCGCGGTTCGCCCGCAGTTGAACCTCTGATCGCCCGCGGTTACACCGCGATTCAACCGCGGTTGTGTGGGCGAAATGAGGCTTTAAGCAATTCACGGAGGAATCCGAGTGCAAATACTGTATTTTAAAAATCAGAATCAGCAAGATTTTTGCGATTTTAAATGCATTCAGAAGGTTGGAAAGCAATACAATGGGAAAGCTTTGTATTCTTGAAGACGTATTGTGTCTATCTTATTACTCAATCCTCAATTATATCGAGCTATATTATACATGCATTTAAAAAATTATAATTATAAACGAAAGCAACTATGAATAATATATTGAAAAACCTCTTACTTATTATTGTAGCCTGCATGTTAGTCTGATATTCCTGTTCTTCGTAGTCTATCATAACTGCAACCCCTTCTATCCGGCAGTGCATAGCCACCGATACTGTCTTTTAATAAACTTCGTCCCTTGAATGCATGTAAACGTGCTTTTATCTATTTCGAAGTACGCCAACATTCGCGTGGCTATACTAACACGTGTCTTATATCGCAAACTCATTTTAAAATAAATTTTCTTAAACCATCTTCTTTACTCTTTAACTAGATTTCTGGGTTTGCTCTTAGGGGCCGACTACATGGAGCATTTTCAACCTCGGGGTTGAACTCAGCCCTGTTTACCGGGTTGAAATTTCAGCCCTGTCTGTAATACAAAACTCTATCAAACGCGCGATTACATGACAAAATTTTCAACCCAGGGCTGAGTTCAACCCCGGAGTTGAAATGGGGTTGAAATTTCAACCCTGCTTCAGCTAGCATGGTTGAAATTTCAACACCGGGGTTGAACTCAGCCCTGGGTTGAAAATTTTGTCATGTAATCGTTTCAACCCAGGGCTGAAATTATCATGAGTTATTTGAGCATACGTGGTAGTGACTATTTATTACAAGACTACAAAATAAAGGCTTTTTATTTCCAGGAATCGATGCCGAGAACGTATAGTATAGTGTTTCAACCCCGGGGTTGAAATCGTCCATGTAATCGCAAAAAATTTCAACCCGGTTAACAGGGCTGAGTTCAACCCCAGGGTTGAAAGTTCTCCATGTAATCAGCCCCTCCATTATTATACGAGCTAGGTTAATTCCTTTGCTGATGGTCTTGATAATATACATACACGAAGGTATAAGCACAAGTCAAAATGTACAGTATTGTACTATTGTGAAAGGTAAGAATACTTTGCTAAGAAATAATTGTTTATACTGATATACGGTATATATTGTCTGACTTTTACCAGGATGGCAGTATTTGAAGCCTTACAGCTTTTAATCCAGCTATTTGGTGGAAATCGAGAGTTTTTAACCCAAATATTTGCCATTTTGCATATTAATTGTTGTAGATTCATTTTGTTGGCCTTTTGCGGTTTTTGTTTGCTTATTGTCGGTATTTGTTTGCCTTTTTGTCGGCTGTTGTCGGTATTTGTCTGCCTTTTTGTCGGCTTTTGTCGGTAATCAGTACGACCGAAATGACGCATTATTTACCTACAGTATAGCCGCTGGTATATACTGCTTGTACTTGTAGGCTATATGGAACGGTACAACATATGTGATCCATATTGAAGAACCCGCACAAAAGCCTTCTGTGATGGAAACAAATTACCAATCTGATGTATATCTGTTCGAGTTTAAACAATACTTGAATCAGTAAAAGCGCGAGTAAGTCGATTTTCCAAGGCGTTGTAAGTTATTGATAAAATGCATGCCTAATTTCTCAGTACTCGATCGAGCTTTGTTTCAATTTCTTTGTGTAATTTCCCGGATGAATTATATTTTATATGCGTATCAGGTATCAAACTCATATAGCAACTTTATCCAGATTCAAATTACCGTGCATGATCTGTGCCATAAACGTAACATTAAAGCTTGCGCGAGGAAAATTATCATTCAATGTCAATTATCACACAAAGATTACAGAATATTTATCACTCAATATTAAATTAATTAATTAAACATATAAGTGGACAAAATTCATATCAATCCGCTAAACCCGTTTATCATTGATAGTGCTGATAGTTTGGTAGCTTAATAAATTCACTGGGAAAACATTACTTGGCAGTAAAACATTATAATTATTTGATAGTAAAACATTTGCTATCATATTTTTGCCGGCTGAATTGAGTATAACATTACAGCAATTTTGTTTATTTGATGATGAAAAATAACTTATATATTACTTATAACCCACATACAGTGAAATTCATATCACGGGTGCCGGAATACCATACAGAATGTTTTACATAGGGCGTAAAAAAAATATACCTGTGGTTCCGGTTCCCGATCGACCCTATTTTTTTCTGCCGACCCTATTATTTTTTCAACGCGAATGACTGTGCGACCCTATTTTCTCCAGGTGGTTGCGGGCTGCTCATACAGCGTGCCAAAATGGCGTCTGTTGTCACACTAATTATTGAACAAAATTGCCTAAATTCGTCCATAGGAAATATGTATCTCAAGTTAATATTGATGTCGGGACTCTACTGCAATTCTCCCAGCAAAAAAACCCGCCAAAACCATGAAAAAAATATTCAAAAAAAAAATTATTTCCGACCTACCGATCCTAATTTTTTCACGATATGAAACCGGAACTGCGGTCGGTGAAAAAACCGCACGAACCGCAACCGCACGAACAACGACCGAAAACCACACGAACCACAACCGAAGCGCAGTGTTAACTTATTTCTAGGCAATACTGTAAACACAAATTTTCTCGGAATTCTTGTCGAGAGGGAGATGGGGGGGGGGGGGATTAGGTAGAAACCGTTTTAGGTAGAAGTTTGACTTTTCAGAATTTTTACTCTGATATTTCGTTCCTTCCTATCCAATTTATGTTTTGACGACTGGGATAAAACAATTTGCGGACTAACCTCCCCCGGAGCCCCCTTTAACGACGCACCGGCCATGTAAGAATATTTCAGGTTTTTGAATAGCTTTCATCACAAATACGCGACTATAAGCTTAAAGTTCAGTCGCATTTTTCCTGTGCATGATACTTACAATCAAAGGTAAAAGGATATACAAAGCCACTCTGTGTAATATAGTTAGGCTACTAACACTGGCAGTCTGAAATGCTGGTATCAACCATGTAGTCATAACAGGAACTGTAAAGACTGATATAATGGTCGCCATTACTGCAATCAATAATGTCAATGCTCGATTACCATTGGCTGCTGTTACCTACGAAAGAAGAACACGTCATTAAGACTACTACTTGTTAGGAAACAGATTAAGAGTGTTGCGAAAGTTGAGACTGTAATTTCTCCGTATTATTCACCAGAATAACTTGATTATCTATTTATCTTACAATTAACTGAAATTGTAAAATCAACAGTTGCCTTACGGCTCTTTTACCAAGCATCAGCCATGTATATGATGCTAATTGTGTAAGACGGCCTTAACATTAAATTTATCATTTTTTGCTAATTAGTTAACACTTTAACACTACAATCTTTGCCAGAAACTATGGGACAAATAGTGAAACGTCTTAACACCGCTACTATTCAGTTTCCCCCATGTCCCCTGTTCAATGTTGCTGTCATAAAAAAATAATATATCACAAACGAGACGTCTTCTGGCATAGGCCCAACATTGAAACGGGTGTGGGGAGGGAGGGGGGAATATATATCTGCATAAAATGCGTATTGTCTATATAACTTTCTTAAAACTAAATTGTCCAATAGTATAATGGCAAAGATTGTCTGTGGTGTGCGCACTGATCGATCTACAGTTAGGTTAATTAATTCAGTTGGTCGTTATTGTAGTTTAGAAAGTACGCATCGTCGTTTTTAAACTAATATGGTATGGTTTGCTTTCCATAATAGTTCAGTTGCTTGAAACATATTTTTTTCAACTCAGGGGGGGGGGAGGAAATGTGGGAGGGTTGGCTAGGGTACTATCATTACGTTAAAAAAGATTTAACTCTTGTATAGCTATAAATGCGCAACGGTAAAAAATCAATCAAACTTCGTACATGTTTATAAGATTTAAAAGGACAGAAGAACAATCGTTTGTTAAAAATGTAAAGTTTAGATTGCATCTTAGACGTCATGCATCTTGATCATGAATTTCCGGTAAACCTAAAGGTCTCATATTCGAGTATGTCTTCATTGAATGCGCAAGCGATTTTCTCTCAAACTCCAAAACAAAGATCAATTTATCTCATAACCTATAGCCAATGTGGTGATTCGGGTTTAGATAGACAAGAATTTGCCAAATTAATAGTGAATGCGTGGAATGAATGCTGCCGCTCAAATATACTACAGTGGGTAGTAAGTGAAGAAATGCACGAAGACGGTGGCAAGCATTTTCATATGGCAGTCAAACTCGACAAAAAAACAAGATGACTCGCGGTCAGGGATTTCATTGATAGCCAACATGGTATCAAAGTGAACTTTTCAGATAAACACGAAAAATACTTTACTGCGTATACGTACGTAGTCAAAGAGGACGCAGATTATGTCTTATCTGAGAATCACTCAGACCTCACTAATGCCACGGCACCTCGAACGACAAATGCAACTCAAAAACGTAAGACGAATTCTAAGAAACGAGTTGCTAGTAAAAAGAAAAGGAAACGCTTGGCAGTTTACGACGTGGTTCGGATAATCCAGTCGAAAGGCATAAAGTCTCGGGTAGAGCTTATGGCTCTAGCAAGCGAGTGGCAAGAACAGGGGAAAACAGATCTGGCAGAATTGGGTGGCAATCGAGGGCCAAGAGTTGTGAACGAAGCCCTAGAGACAGCGCACGAACTGACACAAGCAGAAAAACGATTGGAAAGAATTAGTAAAACTAGGCTGGAGTTAGTCCAAGAGCAATTCACACAGCCATGCCAAGACAAAGGCGACGGATTATGGCTACGTGCGGCAGTTCAGATATTGGATGGGAATGGTATACCTGTTTCAACATTCGCAAGTGCAGTATACGATGCCCTGCTGCGAGGCCGAGGCAAATATAGAAATATCTATGTTCACGGCCCTGCTAACTGCGGCAAAACCTTTCTTATTTCGCCGTTGAAATCCATCTACGAATGTTTTGTTAATCCAGCCTCGGGGAGTTTTGCGTGGGTTGGCATAGAGGAAGCAGAGGTGGTCTTACTTAATGACCTAAGATGGAAACCCTCCCTTATACCAGGTGTGAGTTTTTGCAGGTCTTAGAGGGTGACACCGTGCAATTTCCTGCCCCCAAATTTTTTTTGAGGAAGGATATTGTGCTAGAAAAGGACACCCCATTTTTTGCGACTAGTGACGCCCCTCTTGCCTTAGTTATGGGAGGGAGTGTGGATAGGGTCAACACTGAAATGATGGATGTTCGTTGGCGTATGTTCAAATTACATCGCCAAATACCAAGAGATGAACAAAAACATATAAAACATTGTGGTTCTTGCTTTGCAAAACTTATCTTAGATAATGTAGAGCACTAGCAAACAACAATTTACTGAACAGGATGAGATAATTGGCTTGATGACATACTTGTCTGTCAACAAATCATTTATAGATCGATGCTCACTGACGGATTTCAGCATAAAATACAATGTTTTATTAGTTTTTTAATCATTAACATTATGTATTTGCTAATTTTTATCACACAATATGTATAAGAGGAGATTTTTTGCAAAGTCGCGTACTTTTTTGGAAAAACGCTCAAAACTTAGCGACCAGGCCTTCGCGAAAAAATGTTGCGCGCCATCTTGGTTTTAAAAGTTTCTCAAAATTTACAAAGAAAAATAACAGAATTTTACTGGATTTTTGGCTGTGTGACGAGGCAAAACATTGTCAAATATAAAGATAACATGGTAAGTGTAATATCGTATTTAATAGCTTCTATTTAAATTATTATTATGTAAATATGCACATGTATTGGACTCAGGAGTGAGCATAATTTAAAGCTATTATAATATTAAACTGATTGAAAGTGACCAGGGACGTAGCGACCGGGTGTGTGTGTGTGGGGGGACACCCCACCCCACCCCCAACTAAGACGATTTGAAAATTTCAGGTAAATCCATGAAAAACTGGCATTATAATAATCAGGTAAAAAATCTTGACAACCCATAACAATAACGGGCAAATAATAGAGGATAGAAATGAGGAAAATAGATGAGGTTTTAATTCTTTATGGCTTCATACGTTGATACGTTCAGAGGTTTCCGTTTTTTCAATGTAGCCAGGCTTTATTTTACGAAAAGAATATGTTGTCTATTTTACTATTTCTATCGGCAAAAAACCCAGAATTTTTTCGCTAAGTGACATGCGCTTCCGGTTTGGCTATTTATACAAGGTCAAGGTACGTGCAAGAAATTATATTAATTTCATCTACTTTTTGATAATAATACAGTGTATTTGAAATACATAGAATTATTTGTTTGCTTAGATTAATACAGCAACAGGAATATGATATCCAGATGTAAATTTTGAACGTCTGTATGTGTGATGCACATGTGTGATGTGTATTGTGTGCCGTGTACTTTTTCATATTTTTACCTATATAGTAGTAGTTCGTTAATAATTCTACACAAATGGCCGATATGGCGATATATACGCAATATTCGTCTAATATTTAAACTACTAAAGAATTGTCTCGTAGATTTGTAACATTGTTGAATAGTTTAGGTTGAATGAGCCGTTACGAGGGCATTGTTTTAGCATTACTGTTCTCTATATTATACGTGTATAAGTCTTTATGCATTATTTATTACACAGTGAACAACGTGAACAACGTCTTGAGACTTGATGTTAACCTAAGTATGTGACTTTTTGTGATTTTTGGGCAAACAAAAACGAGGATTAATGCAGAAACAAATTGGTCTTAAGAACACTTTTAATCCGTTCCTAAAGGTATTGCATCCAGAAACACCAGGAACAAAGCCCAGCATTACACAGCGAATTGTCCGTTTTCTTTAAATATGCGCTGTAGGAGCACAGACGAATGGAAGAATAACGTCAGCCGGCCACAAGGTCTTGAGGCAAAACCCATGTCATGTACGATCGCAGCGGACATTGCTCTTAGGGTGGCCAAGGGGCATGGTCTTTTCAAGTTGGCTTCAGAGCTTTATAAACTATTTCTCTAATCTTTTTTTTCGCGCTTGAAGATACTGAAATCCTTCACGGCGCAGTTCTCGATAAAATATTCTTTATGAAATGCCTGACAAATGAAGTCCACTGTAGGCGACTAGTGATTTAATTGAAAAGCCAGGATTAATTTCCCGTAACTTAAACAATGATCTAAGTATAAATGGCGTCTATCTCGAGGTGTAAATTTTTTGGGCCTTCCTCGTTTTTCCTTGGATATTGATTGCTTTTTGCTGTTACTTCAAATACGACACGCAGTTGATTTTGAAACACCGGCCTTTTCTGAAATTTTTCGAAAGGAATAGATTTTCTTTGCACCAAAATAAATAACATATGCACGCATTTGATCAGTAATATTGCCATGATAAACCATTTTTATTGAATTAATCAGCTTGCATTGACTTACTATACCTGCAAGAGTGCGCGGATGCAATTTATAGTCTCATGACGTGTTGTTATGCAATATGCCTTTATATCCACGTCATCAAGGATAGGCTTAATGCAATTGTTTTCAAGTACTTGTGGGGCTGAGTAACCTTAGTGTAATTCTGAGTCACTGCGAAAGAAACGTAAAATGTTATCAATCGCAACTATATTTCTCCATCATGATGTAATATCTTATTAATATAACCATTGCGCAAATTTATGTAAATTTCCTAACCTTAAAAACAATCGTTTTAAATATAGCAATGACGCTGAAAAAACAACATTTATTCACATATAACAAAATGCTGATAGGCAATGAATAAATTACCCAAACTATAACTGCCTGTTTAACTAAAAAATCATAAAGTAACTTTAACTTGCATTGAAGTTTAGTAGCGACGCATTTACAGACAATCTTTGCCAGAAACTATGGGACAAATAGTGAAACGTCTTAACACCGCTACTGTTCAGTTTCCCCCATGCCCCCTGTTCAATGTTGCTGTCATAAAAAAATAATATATCACAAACGAGACGTCTTCTGGCATAGGCGCAACATTGAAACGGGTGGAGGGAGGGAGGGGGGAATATATATCTGCATAAAATGCGTATTGTCTATAAAACTAAATTGTCCCATAGTATAATGGCAAAGATTGTAGGTGTGTCATTTTATAAGTTTCTGCAAACCCACATTAATATTATGTTTATTCACAAGTGGGACACTGCTGTCACACCATATATGAAGGACATCTAGTCAGTGGCGTAGCCAGTCTACGTTTTGGGTGGCCAAAATTTTTGTAGCATTTCGGTGGCATGCTCTCAGGGCGGAAATTTTTGAATTTCTAGACTCATTAGAACGCTATTTCACGTATTTTAGGACGAGATTTGAAGAAAAGCTACAACCACAAAAAGGCATTTTTAAGTCGCCTATAATGTTAAATCTAAAAATTATTTGTGTAAAACGTTGTATTGTAGACGGAAATACAACAGCAAAATAGCACGATGTCCTCGTTTTTGTAATAAAAAGAATGAACCTCACTTGGTCGCCATATTTGAACTTTGAAGTTGTTTATGACTGCCACTATGCGCGCAAATTCAAGTTCAATTGTGCTTTCAACAACCATAAACATTTTTTACTGGGTACAACTTATATGATACCCATCTATTCTGTTTACCAATAAACAACGTTTATTGGTAAACAGAATAGATGGGTATCATTATTTACACATCGTACCCCCCCCCCCTTAATGGCAGTCCTTCTGCGTATTAGGGGGAAGCAGAGCCCCCTTGCCCTCCCCCTCCCTTGGACACGCCACGACATATAGTGTTTGAGTATGTATCTTCTACTATAAAATCATATAATGTTAAACACTGGGCACCTTAACGCTGACCTTATCTTTTTGAAGTCTTGTTCGACATTTATACTCCACCCCCTCCCTCCCTTTTTCAACAATTGGTAAACATTTAAATTGAACAGAATATTAAATTGAAAGTGGCATCTTAACATTCACCCATTGAGCTCGTATAAGTAAACTGGAACGATAAGTTCGCCGCCATCTTTGAAGCTGGTCATGAGTGTTTTCTGCAGGTAGCTCCAGTTCTTTTTTTACAAAATGCATGCGAAATATACAGCTTAAAAATCGCTAATATTTTCTCATTTTTACTTTTTTCAAGGTATTTATATTTACCCTAGAGCACACTTAGAGAACACAACTTTTATCTAAGGCACATAAAATATGTAAATATTGTTTAACCGCCGAAATATGACACGAACAAAACGAAACTCGGCAAAAAACTGCGCGAAAATTTATGGTTTTTCTGAATTTCTAGACTTTCCAGAAAGAGTTCAGAGACAATTTTATACAATTTATGTAGAAAAATCTTAGATACGGTTGATAATGGATGTCCACAGATCCAGACACGTTCTTTAATAAGTTAAAATTAAGGATTAAATTAGTTAAAATACTTCGTAATTAATTGTGTGTATTTGTTTTCGTATACATATATCTGCGAACAGGTTGTACTTGAGTGCCCGAAATTTGGCTTCACCCAAACATAGGCTTTTATCAAAGGAGTTATCGTTCCAGTACTTATAGTTCAATGCATTCACCTTATCATCTGCTGTGGTGCCGGACGCCAGACTAAACCATTGAACTATAAGTAAACTGGATTACTGGAACGATAACTCCTATGATAAAGGATTTGGGTGAAGGCAAATTTCGAGCGTTCAAGTATAGCCTGTTCGCAGATATGTATACGAAAATATATTAATACTGAATTTTTCACGAAGTATTTTTACTAATTTAATCCTCAATTTTAACTTATTAAAGAATGTGTCTGGATCTGTGGACATCCATTATCAACCGTATCTAAAGGGCCTGTCACACTATTGCGTATCGTACTAGCGTATGCCAGCGTATGAAAAATATCACTCATACGCCGGTATACGCTGACATACGCTAGGGGTACGTAATTATAGGCATAGGTTGTATACGTCTCAAGCACGGTCGCATACGGTGGCATACGCTGGCATATGGCAAGGCAGAAAACTTTTTTTAACCATGTTCAAAAATTTTGTGCCTATCGGACATAGCTAGGCTTTATACGATAAGCATACTCTAGGCACACGCTGAATACGCTAGAGGTACGCCAGATGTACGGTACTCATATGCTGGCATTTCAAAGGATTTTTGTCCGTATGAAAATTATTTCATTAATTTTCATACGCTTCTCATACGTTTCTCTCATACGCAATAGTGTGACTGGCCCTTACGATTTTCCTACATAATTTGTACAAAATTGTCTCCAAACTCTCTCTGGAAAGTCTAAAAACTCAGAAGCTGTTTTGTCTAAAATAATGTACTCTAGGATAAATATAAATGACTTGAAGAAAGTAAAAGTGAGAAAGTTTTAACGATTTTTAAGCTATATTTTTCGCATCCATTTTCAGGTAAATAAAGGACTGTGGCTACCTGCCGAAAACACTCATGGCCGGCTTCAAAGATGGCGGCCAACTTATCGTTCCAGTTTACTTATAGTTCAATGGACTAAACATAATATATAGGCTACAGCTAGGGCGACTTTATACAGGTATATATATATATATATATATATATATATATATATATATATATATATATATAT
Source organism: Paramuricea clavata (assembly GCA_902702795.2). NCBI lineage: Eukaryota > Metazoa > Cnidaria > Anthozoa > Malacalcyonacea > Plexauridae > Paramuricea > Paramuricea clavata. The sequence continues at coordinate 31,076 of CACRXK020002786.1, forward strand.
ATATATATATATATATATATATATATATATATATATATATATATATATATATATATATATATATTATTATTTATTGAAAGTAATTCAAGAGTTTTGATTGGTTAAGAGCTGTGGATGAAATCGTCATATCCGTTCGGTAGTTGCCCAAATTTGGAGTTATGACATCACCATTGAATATTGAAAACACATATAAGACATTATGACGTAATTTGGTCGTATATTGAAAACACATATACGACATTATGACGTCACACTAATTTATGCTGCTTATATGCCAAAAGCGGGAAAATACAAATGGCTTCCTCAAAGGAAAGGTTCGCGGACCTTGGGGAAGCTGAAATAAAAAAATTGCTGGAAGAAAAAGACTCAGCAAACACAAAAAAAGCTACAAAAGCAAGCAAAGCGATTTTTGAAGAGTATCTACGAGAAAAGAAGCTTGGCCATCCAGAGAATAGCGAAGAACTTGCTTCGGTTCTCAAAAGCTTTTATGCTGATCGAAGTGAGGAAAAAAAGATGAGTCAGAATACACAAAAAATTCGCTGTATAATTTTTACAACTGTCAAATTCACTTTCACGAGTAAAATGTTTGTAAATGTTAAAGGTAATATTTAAATTCGTGTTAGAACAGTTGAAGAACACTTGTTTTCTCGATCATTTGTGTTTTTATACAAATATTCCGTATATTTTCTCGATAATTTGTATTTTTATATAAATATTCTGTATATTTTCTCGATAATTTGTATTTTTATATAAATATTCTGTATATTTTCTCGATAATTTGTATTTTTATATAAATATTCCGTATACTTGAAGTGTAAATGGGGTCAGTAAAATCTGTAGCATTCTTTCAAACGCTTATATTCAGTTGAAATAAATTTGTTTGAATTAATTTGTTTGATTTTGTAATATGACAACAGTTTTAAAAATATCCTTTCCTAGTCTGATTGGCTTATTCAGTCTTGCGAACACTATATTATTGTTCCATTTTCAGTAGCTTGCGTGTTCTTGTTTACAATGCAAGCGTTTACCCTAAGTCCGATATATATACAAATAAATAATAAAACAATTATTGGATTCGGTTCTCGTAGGATATGAGGAATTATTAAGGTCTCGGTTTGTGTTATCTGCCTCAGCCTTCGGCTTCGGCAGATAACACAAACCTCTGCCTTAATAATTCCTCATATCCTACTCGACCTCATTCATTAATTGTTTAACAATTAGACAAATTACATGATTATTCTAATTAATTTGGGAAACAGATATTATTTATCTGATAAATGATATAATATTATTATTTGATTTAATTAAATTAAATTACAGTATAATTATTTGGTAAAATGTGTACTAAAATTACTGAAATTTTCCAGGTCAGTTGTAACAATACCTTTATAGCTTCTGCGGCCAATCATTTAATCAGTTTCTGCTGTGCAAAATGCTTTGACGTTACACTGATATATTTTTGGTCGTGTCAACCGTGTGTACTTAAATTAGTCGAGAACTCTTGTATACCATTATTACCATGCTATAAGATTCATAATAGCAAACAAACATGTACTTACAATTATTATATTGCTGTTGTTTGTGTCGACTTTCAAAACTGTGGTAGGATTTTCATGGCTACGTTTACACTATACTGGATAGCTTTCCGTAGCGACGCGAAAAAGCACTTCTCCGATACGGAAAGTACAACTTTCAGAAGCTGAGCGAAACAACTTCTCTCCGTTGCAATAATTAATTCCTCTGAAAATAGCATACTCGAACAGGGAATTGACATCTCTTCGGCGCCACTCGCTAAAGTCACTTTAGGAGATTCCGGATAGCTGATGCCAACACAAATGGTCAGCTGATTTTCAATCGTTTAAAGGCCCACACAGACAACAAGCGATTCGGCAACGCGACGCGAATTTTCAGTTTTCAAAAACAAATAAAACCGTCAACGGATAAAGATTTTACAAGATATGCAGACCAAATCGCTAAAATTGCTTTAGTGGTTCCGACTATTTCAAAAACATTGAAATATATTAAAGTTAAATGCCATTGAAAACTGGAAATTCGCGTCGCGTTGCCAAATCGCGTCAGGTCTGTATGGGCCTTAATTTAAGGTCCATACAAAACGAACGCGATTCGACAACGCGACGCGAATTTTCAGTTTTTAAAAACAAATAAAACCGTTAACGGATGAAAATTTTACAAGATATACAGATCAAATAGCTAAAATTGCTTAAATGGTTCCGGATATTTGAAAAACATAGAAGAATATTGAAGTCAAATGACATTGAAAATTTGCGTCGCGTTGCCAAATCGCGTCCGGTCTGTATATGGACCTTTAATGCTTGTAAAAATGCCGAACGCGAATTTCGCAAGTCTCATGCAAAAATGTGCTGTATGCATCAGACGAGATCCATCATCTTGAAAAATTAAGATCATATATCCAAAACTTCTCGAACCAGACGAAGCGCAGGCAACGTTTTGGAGGAAAATGGGGTTCGTATTACAGATCCTTTATAAGTTTTCAATCTGTGGAGAAAAGCATTATGAAAAGCTGTACACTCCGCGAACCAATTGTTTTGATTGAAGAATACGCTGTTTCAACTTTTAGTTAATTAAACTGGTGATTCACTCGAAAACCCATCTTAACTATTGCAACTGAAAAATCAGTTACATTTTATATTTGTAAATTGTGTGAGAACATTAAAGGAACATCAATTTAAGGGACCCTGTGAATGGGGCAATAAGCCCTGTAGGGATCACCAGTCATTTATGACAAAGCTAGTAAATAAAATAAATAAATAAATAAAACATTTGTAACGATATTCGTTATCATTATATTACGGGTTGTTGTGAAACAATAACAGAGCGAAACCAGTTGTTGGATAGTTAAATGATATTCAAAATCTCATTAATAATTCATAAAGAAAACAAAAAGAAAAACCATAAGCAAAAGACCGCAAAAATTTGTTTCGAAATCAAGGAGATGGTTTGAAATCTTGCTGATTTTTGTTGAATTATTTTTGTTTTCAAGTTTACCTATGCATGGGAAGAGGTAAATCTGGGAGAGATTTGCACTTTCTTTTTCTTTTCTTTTTTCAATAGAATTGTTTTCATATGAGCGGGAATTGCAAATATTTTGCCATATTTTGGTTTATGGGCTTAGTCTGCTTGGCCGGTTTCGCTTTAATATACCTGTAAATTTGTGTAAAATATCGTGGATCTTTTGTGGAAACGTCAGAACTTTGCTTGACAAAGAATTTGGTTGACAACTGGCAAAAGTTTTTTATCTTAGGGTACGGTGTGAATCTTTTGACTATTAAAAACTTAACACATTCATACTATTTGGCCTATTTGTGGTAAATGTCTGATAGGCAGGAATTAAGAATGCAGGGGGGTTACATTAGCAATTGTCATGTGAATTCAGAATATAGTTAATTTTAAGCTTAATTTGTTTTTACAACTTTACTATTAAAATTTATACTGATATTTTACAGTTCACAGTTGTACTTAGCTTCTATTTAAAGCTTGTAGTTGTTCCATTCTTATTAAGCGTTCAGCTGTGTCTGTGATGTATATAATTTGTTGCTATGTTGGCTGTATGAAGGAAGTTATTCTTACTGTTACACGACTCCTCTCGGGTGATAGCTCAACAGAATAAGATCGATATCACTAATACCAACAACAACGTTTCTTTTATCATGCACATATACATTTTATGATATTGTGCGCCCTCGCGCGTAGCTATTAGGGAGTTTAAGCTTCACGATTGCAGGAGCGGCAAGCGCCAGGTTCGAAATTTCTTGGCAAAATTTTTGTTTAACGTTTTCGTTTCATATTTTTTTCTTGTGTCGACTGAACAATCATGCATTGCAGTTTTAAAACAGAAAGTTCATTTACTCTTTATTGCCCGACACCGTAAAATTTTTGTTTGCCGGGCGTTTGCCGTTTGACGCAAAGCTTAAGCTCTGATAGATGGATACGCTCTGACTAACCACAGTGAACTAATTGACTTATGTTAATTAAATTAGGCTATTGTGCATTGTTCATCAATGGTCCAATGTGACCACCACGTGCAACACTCGTGGATAATTGTAGTATATTATTTCCGTGTATAACGTTACAGTAATCGCTACATTCCACACTTATAATCTAATATCATATCTATAATATCACACTGATTACTTCAATTGAGCTACTCTCCCACACTGTAATTGCTTCAAAAGTCACAACTACGGTGTCTTTACCGACCGTGAGACGAGGATGAATATGGTAATCGTCGATACGCAATGAAATATCATCCGCATAAGCTCTCTGTGGGCAAAACCAAAACCCAGCATGCTCTCCGTCAACTTCCACCTTGGCTTTTTGATTTGGCACCAATGAACGATACTCTCTACGTAAAATAACACCCACGTTAGTTTTACGAATTTTGAAGGTGTGTGTAACGCGCTGTCTAACTTTTAAAGACATGATCTGCCTGACAAAAGGGACATTGGGTTGGTTCTCAAACGCCGTTTTGACTTCGAAAATATCCACTTCATTAGACGTATACCGTTCGTTGTGGACCGCAGTGGATGTAGGTGTCCCGTAATCTAGTTTATCCGTTGTTATCCCTCCTGGATCCTTGCTTCCGTAAAACATGACCACACTAACCATTGTGCCATCGAAAATGGTCTGATTGAATGAAAAAGAACTCTCTTCGAAATTTCGCAGGACTCTGTGGTATCGACGACCAGCTGCTCCTTCGACATAGATACGAACACATTTCGTAAATAAGATGGGATCCAAGATCATGTGACGGTACATGTGCATAGTCCTCTTATTCCGGTTATCGCGTAAGTAAAAAGGAATGCCATTCAAGATTGAACTTGTATTCCGGAGTCCCTTAAAGTCGTGTGTGTAACCAAAATAGTCTTCGAGTCCAGTTCCAGAAATCACCGGAGCTATGGCATTTTCGGTCTCGATGATGACGTCATTTTCTCCGAAGCCACCCGGGGCATTCACAAATAGGTTGATAGCGACCACATGTCCCCACTCGTTTTGAACATGTAGTAACGTGTTGTGTCTCATTGCCACGGACTCGTATCTATTCAGCTGGGCGATAAAATATCCCGTCAAACGTGGATTGTACTCCATGGTGTCCAACTGTTTTGTGTTTATCTGAGTGCAAACCACAGCTGACTGAAATCCACGCGGTCGCTTTATTACAATTTTCGCTGACTTCCAGAATGGCATTTCGTAGTATAAGTGAGCTAGCCAGTCAAGCGCTTCTAGATCCGGTAAATTCAAGTTCTTGCCACGTGAGTAGTAATACCCCCCACTTGGGCAACGGAAGTAATTAGTATGCAAAATCCCCGAAAGTAATTAGTATGCAAAATATGTGACGTAACGTTGCTGGCCCTAACCCTAACCCTTGGCCAGGTAGCGCGACCAATTAACGCGGACAGACCTGGGCCAACTGTGACAGGTAGCGCGACCAATTAACACGGGCAAGCCTGAACCAAATGTGACAGGTAGCGCGACCAATTAGCGCGGGAAAGCCTGGGCCAAATGTGAAAGGCAACGCGACCAAATGTCCGAAACAGTCATTAAGCAGAGCTCGGAATTTTCAGTACAAAAGACAACGCTTGCTATAGCCATATTGCCATTTCGTTGTGAAAGCCGTACGATGGAGTGTCTGCACGGAAAAACCGCATCTTACAATTTATTGGAAGGAATATATGCGAATGCAGTCGCACATGAAGTTCAAAGACTTTGTGTGGAATCCTGTAATGGTTGTCAAGTCGGTCATCCTAGTCAAAGACAACATGACTGCCTCATGATGAACGAAAACGAACGATGGCAAATGTATGGTTTACAAGCGATCGAACGCGTGAATGGTAAGCGTATGGTTTGGAACGAATTCGCTGAGGCAATGAGGGTACTAAAACTGGCGGTTGACAGAGATGTACTCGAACATTTACAGCAACTGGAAAAAGACCCAGATTCTACGTTTGTCGATTCATTGATGGAACTACATCAGAACACTGAGAACCACGAACTACAATGTATACTGAACTATTTGTTTCATTGGAGATTAGAAGACCCGCTCGAGTCAACAGCTGAAGCGTTTTTTTCGTACCCACCGAGTTACATGTATTATGTGAAGGCGACGGGTGAACGATTTAGAAGTATTGAGGCAGATCATAAGAAAGCTTATCAAGGATTCTTGGAGAAAAAACTTGCAGAACAGTTTAACAAACAGTCTTAGTTGTAATATTTTTTGACGCTATCGTCTGTTATTTGTATTAATAAACATGTTTTAAACTTTGCAAATTTGCGTTGTTTATGCGTTGCTAAGTCATTAGGAGGTGTGTAGGTAAATTAAGGCAATACGAATTTGCATAACTAAATGTATCCCGATGGATAGATAGGGATTATTTTTAACGCAGGTGTATACCTTAAAATCAGGCGCGTGGCTTTGCGGGTGCATGCATATATTAACGTACAACATATTTGTACTCAGGCGGGCGGATCGCGCGGGCGGAAAGAGCGGGCTTTGCCGGCAAAAATTACAATATTTCAGTTTTTAAATTTATTTCTTCAAAACGTTTTACAAAATTATGCTTCTAATATATATCGTCACTTGTTTCAGGGGTTTCGCTATCAGATTCTTCATCATAGCTGCTTTCATCATCGTGGCTGCTTTCATCTTCCGTAATCCATTTGGTATGTCTTGGGACTGTTATATGAGAACACAGTTTTAACCTCTTTGTAGTTGATAAATTACTGCGTTGGCCCTGCCTTCTCTTGCTTCCACGCCCTGCTTGTTGTAGTAGGGCTTTTGCTCCTTGTTCGGCAAAGTCTTTAACAACGTCACCTCCGTGAGTCTTTGCAGATTCTCTTACATTTTTTCCTTGGAGTACATCTTGACCCACTTCTGTGGCTGCTTGTAATGCTCTTTTGCCAACAACTTTAGCACCTTGTTTGAATAGAGGAATAGCATATCTCGCAAGGCTCTTGAAAATACCGATCCCGTATCCTCTTTGAAAACGTGCACCATTAAACCCAGCGATGTTTCCGCCACGCTGCTGTCTCAAGAAATGGTCTCTCAGTAGTTTTTCGTCTACAACAAGTGTACCTCTCGGCATGTTGATGTGTTCAGTTCAACTTCACGCAGTCAACTAATCAAATATCACTTTGGTCGCCTATTTTATGGTTAAAAGATTGCCTTTTATCCGTTCTGATATCTATAATTTCGCCTCGACGACAATGTGGACAGCTGGTGATTACATGCGTAAAATCTCCTTTGGACACTTGAAAATCACAGATCATACAGCGACAGCTTTTACAATTCGGATAAAAATCTGTCCATGTGCATACGGGGCACGTACTCAAATGGGAGATGTATATATCTTTGTTACAACTGTTACAAGTTACGTCAGCATCAGATTGTGTATCCTGACGGGACCACTTGTGGGCTAACACAGAAAGGACATGTCCATTTAAGATTAAGCTTTTATCAATTTCCAATTCTGCAAGACCTATTATAAAAATACTCAATCCAGTTGGTTCGGGAATATCTGGATGATAAGGCGTCACGCAATATTTCAGAAGGTCTACAATGTCAGTGCCTCGTATATTATGTCCTCTGTAAACGATTTCTCCTTTTCCATTCCAAGTTAAAATCCCCGTAGAGGTTAAAATAGAATGAAGGATTTCTTCGGCTTCGCGTTCATCATCAACGTCAAGATATTTGAGAATGTCTTCAAGTCTCCACTGTTCAGGAGATGATCGTTTGTCGCTATCCATGATTGGAATGAGGAGATGTCCTTCATACTTTTTATTTTATATTAATTCTGCAAGGCCTTCTAAAAGTGGTCCAAGTACCAATCCCAGAAAGCCGCTTCCCCGCTGAACAAGAATTTCCTTTTTCGTCTTAAAATTTCTATCTCTGTCTGCTAAATCAGTTAGATCTTGTTCGAAAGGTCTGAGTTTGTCCTTTGTTTCTTTAGAGTATGTGAAATTTTCTATACAATGACACAAGCATCGAATTTACTCAGCTGATGTAGAATTAAGAAGAGCTTGCTGTTGAGTTGGATGAGAAGTACATAATAGTTCTACAAATGGTCTGTGTTTCATATAGCTGCTAGTCATCTCTGTTCGGCGGTCAGCAACGGAATGAAGATTTAGTTGGAAATAACACATATATAAGGATCGGCTCGCCCTCTATAGATTAGGTCTAGACAATAGTCTTCATAGTCTTTACTATAGTCTTTCATAGTCTTTACTATAGTCTTTCATAGTCAGGACCATAGTCTTTCATAGTTAGGACTATAGTCTTTCATAGTTAGGACTATAGTCTTTCATAGTCAGGACTATAGTCTTTCATAGTTAGGACTATAGTCTTTCATAGTCAGGACTATAGTCTTTCATAGTTAGGACTATAGTCTTTCATAGTTAGGACTATAGTCTTTCATAGTCAGGACTATAGTCTTTCATAGCCAGGACTATAGTCTTCCATAGTCAGGACTATAGTCTTTCATAGTTAGGACTATAGTCTTTCATAGTCACGACTGTAGTCTTTCATAGTCAGGACTATAGTCTTTCATAGTCTTTACAATAGTCTTCATAAACGCGACAAAACCGTATGGGTGAAATCTCTCTTGGAGAATGCTCAAACGACTATAAGTCCTACTCCTCAACGTATCATTTGGTGTTATGGTCAATGGCAACCGTCCTATTTTGATATGATGAGGATAATGCCTGGAATCGAGTTTAATGAAGGCATCCCCGAAGACATCGACAATGCGGATTACTTGGACGTATCGCAACGGAATTTGATCGTATTGGACGACCTTATGGCTCAATCTGGCAAAGATAAACGTATTTCTGATCTTTTTACGAAAGGAAGTCATCATCGAAATTTGTCTGTCATCTATATTGTCCAAAATATATTTCATCAGGGCAAAGAAATGAGAAATATTAGTCTAAACGCGCATTATATCGTATTGTTCAAGTCACCAAGAGATAAACAACAAATTTCTATACTTGCAAGGCAAATAAATCCCGGCAAAGTACAAGAGTTTATGAGGAGTTATGAAGATGCTACGAGCCGGCCTCACGGATATTTGATGTTGGATTTAAAGCCGACAACAAGTGACCAAGATCGACTCAAGACAAACGTACTTCCCGGCGAGATTGCAAAGTTTTTACACAAACAGTCGTATCGTCAACCACCACTTGCAAACGCAATGTATGATGCCGAACAGAGAATGAAAGAAATCATGGATGCACCACAGCTTAGCGCAGTGGAAAAAAGCAAATTATACTCTGATCAACTAAATCGGTTTTTGACATTCAAAAATAAGATGGATGTTCCGACTCAAGCTCCTGTTCAGACAACTCCACTAGTGCCTGCAGAAATACCACAACCCAATGAATTTGTTGAGATAGCACCACCAGTGCCTGCTACCCCTAAACCTAACTTCCTTACACCACCACCAACAGAAGAGGAACGGCCAAAACTC
>CACRXK020002787.1:440-24127 GCA_902702795.2 Paramuricea clavata
CCCCTAATGTGCGCCACTGTGTAGTTGTTTATTACCACTTTGATGTTTACTTAGGCATTTCTTTTTGTTCGTATAAGAGGTCAGTTGATTTAAAGCTACTCGTTCACAAATTTTAGAAGTCGCTGGTAGTAAGGGACCGTTCATTATTTATACCTGGGGTTGGTACCGAAGAGAAGCGAAAAACACTGTAATTTTTTTATTTACCCAACCTCAACATTGGTCAAAATAATGTTTACCCAACCCATGTGTTACTGTACTTAATAATTAAACACACAAGATTATATGGTGACAGAAATCAAGTTGCCTAAATTTTAAAAGCTCACTCAGACTCAACCTCACTGAGTGTGCCAATGGAACCACGTTCCTGCTGATCAATAATAGAGTCCTTCCTCAATCACTGATAGTCTACTTTGGTACAGAATGTATTGTGCACATTTTTCTTCATATTTTCCAATGCATGGTAATTTCGGTTTTATTTTATAGCTGACAGACAGCCACAAATTTTTTTACCCAACCCATGAGCTAGTCAAAAACTTGATTACCCAACCCATATCTCTTCGGTACCAACCCCGGGTGTAAATAATGAACGGTCCCTAACGATAGTGGTCGATTGTTATTTGCCACTTCGTGATCTCCCTCTTTAAGAAGTGGTATTACTTCTGATATTTTCCAGGCTGATGGAAAGACTGAAGTCTGTAACGAGCGATTTATCATGTCAGTAATAACTGGGAGAATACATGGAAGTGCATCCTTTATCGTAGACATTCGTACTTTATCATGGCCAGGAGCTTTGTTCGATTGGAATGTCATAACTGTCCTTCGTACTTCTCCACACGAGACAGGAACAAAACTATATAGATTTTGTTCGGAGGGACAGTGAAAAAGTCAAAAATGTTATACTAACACAGTCTGCATCCCACATTTTAGAATGGTTGTATCCAGTCGGCCAATCATGTACAAGTATTTCATAGATGGCTGATCTATATTACCTAATATATAGAGTTGCTATAATGAATTCAAGATAAACCAGGAACGACAGTGCTTAATGAAATGAATGAATCCAATATAGGCTCAGGGTATAGACTACAGGGTGTCAATGGGATATATTTGTGGTCAGTAATTCATGGGCGTACCGGAAGGAAAAAATTAGGGGGGCGGAAAGAAAATTGCCCGACTTTTCGGGATTCTGCCCGACTAGTACCAAAAAATTTTTTCCGGAAAAATTATTCCCCAAAAAAATTTCGGTCAGTGTACCATTTTAGGGGTCAAAAAAATTTTCCGGACCACAAATATTTTTCGGAACATAACACAAATTTTCGAAAAATCACACTAAATTTGCCAAAAAATTGACTTAATTTTACACAAAATTTGTCCCATTTTTTTTTATTGCAAACCAAAATTGCCCGACTGTTGATCGAATATTGCCCGACTGCCCAAAAAACTGGGGGGGGGGGGGCTACCGCCCCCCCAGTTTTTTGGGCAGTCGGGCAATATTAAAAGTCTTTAAATTCTTTAGTGAGGAATTGATTATACGATTTCCTAGCTAATAAAATAGATTGATTGAAGCAAGATTTTCGCAAATATCGACAAAAAGGCGCATTTTAGGATGTGATTTGACTGGACTAATTACTGCGTAAAAATGGTGCTTACACTCGCAATTTTGTCGACAGCTAATTGCTCTCAAAGGGCTTTGAAAAGTCTTTGAAAATAGGCACAAAAAATCTTTGAAAGTCTTTGAATTGTTTTGGTCTTGGAGACTACGAACCCTGTAAATAACCAACGAGTATATACTGGCGTTTAATTTTACAGGACTTAAAATATATTTTACAGGGCCGTCTGACAAAATAATGAAATAAAACTGTATGTAAAATATATCCCGGTGGTAGCCCAATGGCAATGATTACATTGACACAGTCAGAACAAGAAGCATCCAACAGACAAGTTGCATGTTAGACTCGTTTTTGATCTAGATAAAAAAAGTAAATTCCCGTACAGAACTTATTAAAATTAGTAAAATGTCAAAATTTGGTTACGAAATGTTGCATAAATCGGAAAATATAACCTTGCGAAGTTTGTATATTTGGTGTATGTTGTAGCGGAACTTAATGTTACCATTTTTGAGCCGAAAACGGGTAACAATTTCCGGACGTAATACAAACATATATACAAAATTTGCAAGTACTATTTTCCAAACATTTCGCAACCAAATTTTGCAATTTTACTAATTTCATTATGTTCTTTTTAGCTGTGGTGTTTGATTCCCTTCTCTTTACTTAGATTAAAATTTAGTCTAACATGCAAGTTGTCCACTGGACCTACCGGGGTTTTTTTCCGGTTTGACAGCATCCACTTCAACTGAAGACTGGGTTTTCGACAAAATCGTAAACAGTGTAATTCGAATTCAAAATGTGGATATGGTATTTTGATGGCCTTTATTTCGTTTTACGGTTAATTAGGGTTGGGCGATATTTTCTTTTATCGCGATATTTTCAATTTAGAAACCAGCCTCTTACCCAGGATCTTTCTGGGTAGAAACTTGAGCGACGATATATCGAAATTATCGTCATGCTCGATGACTATCGCGATATTGCTTCGCATATGTATACAGCTATTTCATGAATGAATTATTAAAGCTATTAAATGAATGCATTTATTAGCGATTCCCAGCAGCCTTTCGCGCTCGTATTCGACTTTTCCGCTTTGCTCGGGGGACAACCTTAATTGAAATAGCTGTTATAGCTTTTATAAAATCCTAAAGGCATATCTACACGATACGACTAGTCGTGTACGATTCTTATCCTGGCGTATGTATTCGAATAAATGCGTGTAAAAATGTCACATTTCAAACTTCGCCATAAACTGATGAACAGGAATAGTGGCGTCAGCAATCGTTTTCATACGCTAGGACACAGAATAGAAAATAGATCTATTTTCTATTCTGTGGCCAGGATAAGAATCGTATTCGACTAGTCGTGTCGTGTAGATGGGCCTTAAAAAATTCTTTCAATTCCTAGAAAATATAGTTTTCAGTAAAAGAATTAAAACTATTTCCTGAATTAAATACGAATTTAATACCATACAAAAGCTAATATTTATGTATTAATCCGCTAAACAACGAAATTGCAGGTTTTGCTTACGCTGTGTGCCCACGGCATTTGTGCCAGTGGAGACACAGTAGGTAGACACTGCATAGACAGTTCTGGTTTATGACCAGTAAATCAGTATTTTAGTGTTTGGATAAGTTTAAAGTGTATATTAATTGTCATAGCGTAATTGTAATTATATGTTAGTTAATTATCTTGTAAAATGTTATATTGTAGATTTCACCGTGTTAAAATAAAGTTTTTGATTGATTTTGATTGACTAGAAAAAGCATTCATATTACTTTAATTTGTTGTTTCACTTGTTTTAATAAAATTATATATAAGCTTACTATGCTTTGATATCAATTAAAATGTGAAAAATGTGGTCATTGTTTTTATTGCATTTATCGCGATATTATCGAATATCGTGATAATTTCCTTGACAATAATCGGGAGATGATTTTTTTAATATCGCCCAACTCTATGGTTAATGTTTGAATCTTTCTCATGATTCTTGTCAGGGCTCAAAATAACGGCAGGCTAAATTCGTTCCACGTGGGTCTGAGTTACCTGTCAAATTTTGGCTCTGGGAACGAGATTGGTTTTTGGCGTGTTGCGGACCCGTTACTCGTTAGATACTATGTCAATTTGTAAGGGTTTTTCTGGTATTAAACATTTTGCGATTGAATCTTGCTAAAAGGATATCGCCAAGAATGCCTCCTCGAAGCTGAATTGATCAGTCAGAAATTGCATTTGACCGGTGTCACAGCGGATTTGGACCCCCCAGTAGATATGGACCCCCCAGTAGATATGGACCCCTCGGTTCAAATCTCCTAGTAGATATGGACCCCCCGGTCCAAATCTCCTAGCAGATATGGACCCCCTTTAGCGGATATGGACCCCCTTTTCTAAACGGTTTTATACACTAAAAACAACCCCGAATAACGGTGAATATGTTAAATTCATTAGTTTTCCGATACCCGTAGCTACTTATCAACCACACATAGTCATTTATTGTGAATAGAAAACTTTTTATTGCCAGTGAGATCCAAATTCAAAAATCTTAAACTACACATAAACTAGAAAGGTCCAAATGGAAAGTGTTTATACAGTTATAAAAGGATAAATAAACACACTAAAAACTCATGTATATACGCAATATGACGTTTATATGAGCAAAATAGATAAAAAGGCTTCCATTTAGATGAGTCACCATCACATATTGTTTAAAAATTTTCATGGAATCGCGTTGCTCTAATATTCTATTTCTATAGCTTTTCTTAAAAACCAATTAACAATTAGACAACGAGGCCGAGTTGTCTATGAGCGAATAGTTAACAAGGCGAAGCCGAGTTGACTATTCGCTCATAGACAATTACGAGGCCGAGTTGTCAAATTGTTTTAGTATAAACTTTAACATTAATTTACAACTAGGCTGCAAACACAATACAAAAATACACAAAAAAAACACATTATAAAACCATTAAAGGTAAACAAATATTTTAGTTTTTGTTCGCGTAAAATGTTTTACAAAATTCAGTTTTAATTTTAAAATTTCATTGAGTGTATGTTATTTTGTCTATTTTCTTAACCTTAAAAATTTCCATTCCATATTTTTGTTGCTTTTTTCGGGGGTTTTAGTACAGAATTGTTTAACAAGTCGTCCAAAAAATCATCAGACACTTCGGCAAAAGTGCAAAACGCGAATTTTCCGCCATTTTGAATTTTCTATTAGTAGGCTATCACTAATAGCCTACTAGTAGCGTAGCCAATCAGAAGGCACAATATGTGATAGCCTACTAGTAGGTTTATACTAATAGTGGATAGTTGCAGCCGCAGGATTCCATTGAGATGAGTCACCATCACTTATTGTTTAAAAACATTCATGAAAATCGTGTTTCGTGTCGATCCAAATGCTGTATACAATTTCTACGATTGTATTCTATTTTCTATTTTATGTTTTGTGGCCTTTATCACAAATATTTAAAGTGACTAAATACTTCAGATTGATCGCTATTATGAATTTGGTTTATATTATTGGGTTCACATTACATATATTTAACATTTGAAGGGGGTCCAAATCCGCCACCGTGGGTCCATATTTACTAGTAGATTTGGACCCCCGGGGTCCATATCCACCAGTAAATTTGGAAAAATAGATTTGGACCCGGGGGTCTAAATCTACTAGTGGATATGGACCGGGAGTCCAAATCTATGGGGGTCCAAATCAACTGGGACACCGGTCAAAAATGGAAACTAATGGTCATTGTGACCAGTGTATGATGAAACGTTATTTTGAGTCCTGTCTTGTTATTTCTGTGAAGGTGAATGCTCTACTCAAATGAACACTTCTTGCCCATCAAACATGTCTGGTTTGTGAAAAATTAATAAACGCTCCTGGAGCTCATTGGATAATTTACGTCTACTAGATAAAGTTACATGGTACATGAACCACCTTCTTCACATACTTGACAAAGTTGCTTTAAATGACGATACTTTCTAGCTCCTGCACCTCCTCGCAGCTCACTCTTCTGCAGTGGTTGTTGCATTACTGGTAAACATTTTTTAATGCCTTTGCCTTCATCGTAGCATTTGAAACAACCTTGCCACTTGTTTTTAAAACTTTGCCCACTTCTCCAACTCTTCTTGCATGTTTGGCAGTAATAATGACCAAAACACCTTCCACCATTTGGATATTCTTCAAAGGTTACCACCAGTGCACCTTCATTGACAACTGAAATCTTACCAGGGTATTCCTCTTGTAAAAACATCTCAACTTTTGGACGTATTTTTTGTCTTCCTGCCATGGAATGATGCCCAGCACCGACAATAACTTCAAGCCATGTCTTCTTTTCACTTCGTGCTTTAATATCCATCTTTTCCATAAATTCATCAATCTTTTCTTTTAGCTTTCTTACTGCTTCATCTCCTCGTTCTCGTCGTTCGTTTATGATAGTTATCACTTTTTCTTCAGGATTGTCTTCTAAAAGCTGTTCTTTATCTCTGGCAAGTGTTTCTTCATTCACCACTAACAGACCATGAAGATCAACATGATTCAATCCTCGTTCTTCATTGAAAAAAGCAAAAATCTCTTTACTGGCCTCATCGTTGTACTGTTGCATAAGATCTGCATACTTCGTTTTGATGTGTTTACAGAATGATGAATGTTTTTGATTGTTAGCTGCATATGTTTCCATTGCTTTTTCTTTCCATTTCATTCGTTCTTTGTCAGTTTCTGAAGCCTTTTTACGATAGAAAATTGCTCTGAGTAGGTGTAGAAGTATTTTCTGACATTTTACTTCATCGCACAGTTCAGGTAAAATAAGCCGAACATCAGAATTAATAGGCTCGACCTTTATTACCTGCTTTGTACCATCTTTTTCTACACAACAAACTCTTTCAATATTATTAAGATAACATCTGTCTTCTCCTTTGATGTCACTTGCCAAAATGTTTTTGCATTGAAATCCTTTTTGATTGTTTTTGCGTAATACTATATTTTTGCATGATTCCTTGTCAAATTTCTGATACACAGTGAAGCTAATATCTAGCGGCAACACGTTTTCCCCGGGGGTGTGGAATGTGAAGTGTGCTTTATCTCCTGTACCAATCCTTATGTCTTTCAAGGGAATAATGGCTTGCATTACACCTGGACGCAATATCTTGACATCAGCAATAATTTGTTTTTTATAGTTAAAAACAGTCAGATCATTAGATGAAAGTAATTTTGGTGAACTTTGAGAGCCCAAATGAATCAAACATTTAAAATGGTCATCACCAGGAAACAATGGTTTCTCAGTCAAACCATCAAACTCTGGTATCCATTCAATATAAGGAACATTTGGAGAGTGACATTTATCAGAGATATTGTTGTTTTCATAAGAATCTGCAGAACATTTTTCCTTTTCATCCTGTCTTTCATTTTTCATCACTGTTTCATCAGGTTTACTGGTAACAGTTTCTTGATTTAACGAGGGTGCTTTTATTATCTTGTTTCCGATGTTTCGAACTTGCACATTACCCACATTATTATCGCACACTGGACTGCCTGGAGACCATGGAGATTCAACAAATATTGAAAATTCTGATTCGTTGACAAACTTATACCACCTGCCTAGATCTAGCTTCACTGTTGCCCTTCCTGGTTGTGTTGCAAGACAAAAAATATCAAGCACATTACCTAATTTACCAGAAGCATTTTCGTGTATTTTTATGCACATAGCCCACTCGTCTTCACGAAATTCTTCCTCGCCTTCGCGTATAATGCGAGTCTTGTTTCCATGCCAGTTTGTAAATTCGAACGCTGGATTATTTAGCTTGATAGAACACAGTCGTGTTTCTACTCCACACTGTATTGGTGAACGGCAGTCTATCACCGATACTTCATGAATGATATAATTCCAAATCCATTCAGTTGCTGAGGCAAACATTTATACGACAAGCAGCAAAATAAATAGAAATCACGATTCAAGATCTTAATCATAGATTTAATAAAAACAAACACATTTTTGCAACACCGCGGAAAAACGTCTGCGCATGCACCAAATTATGAAAATATGGCGGGGAATTTGAATATCAATTTCTAAAACAAAAACGTGCTTATTAATTGGTCAAAAATTAGTAAGACAAACGAGAAAATATAGCAAATCAGTAGACTAGACATTAATTGAAAGCGTCCTGGCATTTAAAGTATGGAATGAAATATAATTCATGTAAAAAATTGTTGATATTAACGGACACGACTTCGAAAATTTTTGCAAAATTATTTAAAACAAAAATTCAAACTAAAAAGTTAAGAAAACTCTCGAAAAGTTAAGCTTCTTAACCCACTAAAATTGTAGAATAAATCCTAAAGTTTAATTATTGTGAACACGAAATATTTTTATATTTGGACTATTTGGCGACACAGTTTTTTTTAAAGAAATGTATCTCAAACGAAAATTCGGAAATTGTCGTTGCTTAGTTGATAAACAAAATGTTTCAGACGATAAATTTGTCAACAATCACCTTTAGTTCATGTTCTTGTACAATACAATTTCTTGAACCTTCTGGCTGTATTTATTCCTAGTTTTAGAATGACATGTTTATTTTTGCGCTCGAAATCTGGCTGTAAAGACGCACAATGAAGTTACTCCTTTTTACCGCCATTTTGAGCCTTCGGAAACGTTCGGAACAGCTTCGCATCAAGTTCGCAATACTATTACAGGTAAGGTTGACGCATGCGCAGACGTTTTTCCGCGGTGTTCATTTTTGCGTTTTCGCGATCGGTGGTAAATTTGTCTGAGCATGCGCAACACGCATTGCGTGGAATACGCAACGCGTGTTTACAAAAAGGCGCAATTAGTCATTTCCCAAAGTCCTGGGTCTAGTCGTGCAAATCCCATGTTGGAGTTTGTTGGAGCACAGGTTGGAGCGGGGTTGGAGGGACAACAATCTCGTGGAATGCGAAATGGAATGCGTAGTTCAATTATAGTTCAATTTAGCCAGGATTCCTGGCTTTCGGCACAGAGTAGAGACATACAGAGACGTAACTGACTGTTGTAAACACTGCGGAAGCTTGCGTACGTTTTCATGTACCCACTTTTTTTCAGGCGACCGGGCAAAAAATGATCAACTGCGCGTGCTCAGCAAGTTTAAAGTGAGATATTTTGGTTGTCTGAAAAGTTGATTTTGATATAGTAGATACTTCTACTCTTTCACATATTTGATGCCTGTCATCATATTCAACCATATATTTTGTCCCTCCAAACGATCCCAGAATGCACTGTGATCTCTTTTGGGAAAAGGCTAATTGTGTAAATATAATTGCCAAATGTTTGGTTAGAAAATAAATTAATCATACAGAGAATCTTTTAGAAGTTTTCGTCGAAGCCATGGCATATAGGAAGTATTAATGGCAACATTTGGACATATCCTGATATAGACCCATTGCACATGACGTCACAGCGCTGAGGATGCATCTGGAGACAAATTAGCAATCTATGCATAATATAATTTTTGTAAACAAAGCGAATTTTGTAAAACTTTATAACAATTTTGTATTAAAATGGTTAATTTTGTGGTTGTTGTACCCGAACAGATATTGTTATAGGGAGCATCTGGAGGACACTCTAAGGATTTGTGACGTCAGTGCAATGGGTCTATACCCGAGTTTCCCGATTGCTTGTTTGTAATTGTTAACAAAAATATTGGAAAATGGAAACACTCTAAAAGTTATTGGTTAATATTTCCTGTAAAATAACCCAAAAATAACACTAGTTGAGTACGGTATACCAGGAATATTAAGTAAACCCAAATAGGGTTATTTCTAGCCAGTAATCAGGACGTTTAACTTGAGTGTTGATGGCGGAGTGGACATATTTTGTTTGCAAAATCCCAGTGCGCAAGGAGTGCCATTGCCAAATTCTCATGCGGTGGAACTACTGATCTCGGTGGAACCTCCATTCATTTTAGAGTGGTTCAGATTTTGGCTTCCGTTACCGTTAACCAATCCGATGCATTTAACTACCCGATTAAACAAATCAAGTGCGTATTAATTAAACCTGTGGGTGGTAGTGGAAGTCATGTCTGAACCTCTTAAGCTTTATTGCCATGTGGTTGGTGGTATAAATTAATTAAAGTGCATAATTAACTGCACAATAAATACTTAGATTTATGAACCGGTTCCATAGAAAGCTAGAAATGTGATTTTCGGAATTTTCAAGGAAATTTATTCCCAGTCGCTCATTCCCATTGGGCCTTTGCGTCACATTGTTCTGTTGAGCATTCCTATGGATGATTGCGGGGAATATATAGATTTTGTTCGGAGGGACAGTGAAAAATGTTATACTAGAACAGTCTGCATCCCATGCACATTATAGAATGGTTGTATCCAGTCGGCCAATCATGTACGAGTATTTCATAGATGGCTGATATATTACCTGTCAATGACTCTATTGTTCAATTGATTAGTAAATATATAGAGTTGCTATAAGCCTATAATGAATTCAAGATAAACCAGGAACGAGAGTGCTTAATGAAATGAATGAATCCAGTAGGCTCAGGGTATAGAATAGAGGGTGTCAATGGGATATATTTGTAGTCAGTAAACAGCTAAAATGCTACTAAGGCAGTAAATAACCAACGAGAATATACTGGCGTTTAATTTTACAGGCCTTAAAATATATTTTACAGGGCCGTCTGACAAAATGTCTGATGACGTTGATTTTGGGTCGGACATATGTATTATGATGTCCGATGACCTTTAGTTCAGTTTTGACTCGGAAATAAGTCTGAATGACACAAATGAATATATATCTTCCTCTCTTATACGTCGGACAATTTCACGAATGGGTCAGACAATGTCCGTGACCGATCGATATTTTAAGGCCTGATTTTACTGACACCGCAGAGAAATTACACTTTCAAAATATTTCATTTCTAAAGGTAGACTGTTAAAAATGTCCACAGCATTTGCTCGAATGGTTACCTGCACTCACAGTTTAGTCTCAGTGTCCTTCCCGAAATGTCCTATTGGCTTCGTTTTACGGTTAATGTTTGAATCTTTCTCATTACTCTTGTCAGTTGTCAGGGCTCAAAATAACGGCAGGCTAAATTTTCCACGTTGGTCCGAGTTACTTGTCAAATTTTGGCTCTGGGAACGAGATTGGTTTCTGGCGTATTGTCAATCTCGTTCCCCGAGCCTGCGATCCTCGGGAAGTAACGTGAGGCTCTGGGATAACTCGTTGCCGGAAGCCAGGAATCCTGGCTAAGACCGAACTGCGCATTCCATATCAACGGCCAATCAGATTCCTCCCTGAAACGGATTATCCCAGAGCCTTCGCTTCCTTCCCAAGGATCGTAGGCTCGGGGAACGAGATTGGCGTATTGCGGACCCGTTAGGTATTATGTCAATTTGTAAGGGTTTCCCTGGTATATTAAACATTTCGCGTTTGAATCTTGCTAAAAGGATTTCGCCAAGAATGCTTCCTCGAAGCTAAAGCGGAATTGGCCAGTCAGAAATTGCATTTGACCGGTCAAAAATGGAAACTAATGGTCACTGTGATAGGCGTATCATGAAACGTTATTTTGAGCCCTAGCTGTCTTGTTATTTCTGTGAAGGTGAACGCTCTAATCCAATGAACACTTCTTGCCCATCAAACATGTCTAGTTTGTGAAAAATTAATAAACGCTCTTGCAGCTCATTGGATCATTTACGTAGATAAAGTTTAAAAGTTACGTGGTACATGAACCACCTTCTTTACATACTTGACAAAGTTGCTTTAAATGGCGATATGTACCTCCTGCACCTCCTCGCAGCTCACTCTTCTGCAGTGGTTGTTGCATTACTGGTAAACATTCTTTAATGACTTCGCTCTTACGATAGCACTTGAAACAACCCTGCCACTTGTTTTTAAAACTTTTCCCACTTCTCCAACTCTTCTTGCATGTTTGGCAGTAATAATGACCAAAACACCTTCCACCATTTGGATATTCTTCAAACGTTACCACCAGTGCACCTTTATTGACAACTGAAATCTTACCAGGGTATTCGTCTTGTAAGAACGT
This sequence comes from Paramuricea clavata, assembly GCA_902702795.2. Taxonomy (NCBI): domain Eukaryota; kingdom Metazoa; phylum Cnidaria; class Anthozoa; order Malacalcyonacea; family Plexauridae; genus Paramuricea; species Paramuricea clavata. The sequence continues at coordinate 12,071 of CACRXK020002787.1, forward strand.
CTCAACTTTTGGACGTATTTTTTGCCTTCCTGCCATGGAATGATGCCCAGCACCGACAATAACTTCAAGCCATGTCTTCTTTTCACTTCGTGCTTTATCCATCTTTTCCATAAATTCATCAATCTTTTCTTTTAGCTTTCTTACTGCTTCATCTCCTCGTTCTCGTCGTTCGTTTATGATAGTTATCACTTTTTCTTCAGGATTGTCTTCTAAAAGCTGTTCTTTATCTCTGGCAAGTGTTTCTTCATTCACCGCTAACAGACCATGAAGATCAACATGATTCAATCCTCGTTCTTCATTGAAAAAAGCAAAAATCTCTTCACTCGCTTCATCATTGTACCGTTGCATAAGATCCGCATACTTCGTTTTGATGTGTTTACAGAACGATGCATGTTTTAAATTGTCAGATGCATATGTTTCCATTGCTTTTTCTTTCCATTTCATTCGTTCTTTGTCAGTTTCTGAAGCCTTGTTACGATAGTACATTGCTCTGAGTAGGTGTAGGAGTATTTTCCGACATTTTTCAACTTTTACCACATCACACAATTCAGGTAAAATAACACGAACATTAGAATTAATAGGCTCGGCATGTATACCATCTTTTTCTATACAACAAACTCTTTCAATATTATTAAGATGGCATATGTCTTCTCCTTCTATATCATGTGCTGAAACGTTTTCACATTGAAATCCTTTTTGATACCGGTACTTATTGCCTATCATTTTGCATGATTCCTGGTTAAATTTCTGATACACAGTGAAGTTAATGTTTAACAGCATTGGTATTTTTTCAACAGTGAATTTAAACTGTGCTTTACCTTTTTCGCTAATTCTGAGGTTTTTCAAGGGAACGCTGGCTTGCAAATGTACATCAGGACGCAATATTTCTACCTCAACATCAGCAATATGTTTTTTATAATAACAAACAGTCACATCATTTGGTGAAAATGATTGTGGCAAAAATTGAATCAAACCGCGACTTGAAATGGTCATCATCTAGAAACACTGGTTGCTCATTCAAGTCATCGAACTCTGGTATCCATTTAACACAAGGAACAGATATTGGAAATTCTGATTCATCAACAAATTTATACCACCTGCCTAGATCTAGCTTCACTGTTGCCCTTCCTGGTTGTGTTGCAAGACAAAATATATCAAGCACATTGCCAGAAGAACCTTCTTGTAGTTTTAGGTTCCTAACCCACTCGTCTGCACAAAATTCATCTTCAACTTCACGTATAATTTGAGAACTATCACTGTGCCTATTTGTAAATTTGGCGCTAGGATTATTTAGCTTGATAGAACACAGTAGTGTTTCTACTCCACATTGTAAAATTCGTGAACGGTAATCTACAGTTACCTCCTCAATGGTCTCAATGAAATGATTACAATCAACTACCGAGGCACACATTATGATAGGTAGCACAATATATGTATAAATCACGAAACAATAGTTTATATTATGATTTTACATACAGTAATTTTACCTTATTCCTTGCCACATTACAGTTTGCATTGTAAACACTCTCGTTGCGTAGCTACAATATCAATATTTACAATCTCCAAATCTCGTAGGCTGGGGAAATTTGGTTAGATTTCCGTCAGTGAAGAACGGCTGAGGAGTATATTTTGTGGGCACATTAGAAAATAAAATACAATTACAAAAAATCAACTGGAATTATAAATCTGAAACATCAGTTCTGTCCGACCCGACTAGAATTGAAATTTTCCGCTAGTTATCTGAACCATTTTGCGTTCGCAGTTTGACTAATGGTCGCGTGTCGCGGGTAAAAAGTGGCGGGTCGTAAAAAAGCTTCAAACCGTGTATTTTATTGAATCGCGGGTTGAATAAAGTGTGTAAAAATCACGTTATGCTTTAGTTATTGAAGAATTTTTATCGCTAGTATTATTCAATATTGACGTATTTATGCAATGTATATTGTTTGGATTATTTTTTGTCTGTATGGGGAGGGGGGCTTAAAACAGAGAGAACAATTAAGATCCTGGCCTTGCGGGATTAACTCGTGCCAGTAGACCTGGCATACAGGAACAAGTTTGCAAAAACAGAATGAAATTTGTGAGTCTGACGTCTAGCTACACCGCATTTTTAATATAGTAAATTTGACAGCAAGTTTGAAAGATCAAGGCTATACATACAGTATCATTTCGAGAGTCGAGAGTTTATACATTTAATACTCCTGTACTTTTCGATATCCTGTCATATGCATCCGGCATCCTATGGCATTACATTACATTTTATAATGTCTGTAAACGAAGAATGCTGTTTTTTATTTCTGCCTTTTTAATTCTGAATAATAATTGAATGATTTTCCTATTTTTCCATAATATTTCCAAATAATTTGCGTACGTACAGTAGACGTCAAATTAAATGTTTATCCTGTTGTCATACCACAGAACGGCTACCCTTTAGTTAGTACGTCGAAGGCTGGAAGGCAAAATATTCGTCGGTTCACAACTACTCGTAGAGTGTAGACGCATATAACGTCTGTTAAGAAATTACAGGTATAGCAATACGGTTTCGGCCTACATATTACTATCCAATTTCTGACCATATCAGGCATAAAAATCCGCTATTCAGCGGCTCAGTGCGCTTGTCGTCAAGGCTCTGCGCATCGATGAGTGCTTTCTAGAAACAAGTGTTAGAGAACAGCTACTTAAATATCCGGGTTGTTGGTGATACTGTACTGTACTTTTAAAATGTCCTAGCATGGATATATCAATTATTTGTGACTGAATGGTTGTTTTTAAATTGGTATAAAACTGATTGTAATAGTAGTGGTAAGGGACCGCTCATTATTTATTGTACAGGGGGGACTGGGGAGAAACTCTACAGTTATAATATTTTTTCGTTGCCCCCCTCTTAAGACAAGTAAAATTTTCAAAGCCCCCCCCCCAACAGGCAAAACAAGAACATAAATTTTGCCCCCCCCCCTCTAGCTCTTTATCTTTATTTAGAGAAACAAAAACTCTAGCTGTTTATTTTAGAGAAAGAAAAATAGGTAATGGGGACCAATAGACATTCCCATTATAGACTAATTTTTTATCTTAGCAAAAAAAGTATATTCCCGGGAAGGGCATACTAAAATTACTAAAATTCCAAAGTTTGGTTGCAAAATGTTGTAAAATATGTAGAAAATATAGCCTTCCAAAGTTTGCAAATTTTGTATTCTTTTGTATAATTGCAATTTTCGCATGCAATACAAAAGTGTACAAAATTTGCAAACTTTGCAAGGCTATATTTTCCGTATTTTGCAACAATTCGCAACCAAACTTTGCAATAATTTACATACTGTTTTAGTATGCTCTTTCTAGCTGTGGTGATTTATTTGCATCAAGGCCGGATTTTGAGGGAAGTGTGGAGAGGTGCGCACCTCCCCAGAGATCGTTTTGCACCTCCCCTGAGAATTTTTCCACTCTCTTGAAAGGTCATGCACTTCCCCTTGGGAAAGTTTCAATGATGGAACAAAGTGAAAATGTGATGGTTGCTTAGGATCTACACTTTGTGACGTAAGAAAGTTTTCTCTGTAAAATTGAAACAGTGATAGCCATGTCAAGCACCCTTTTAATGCAATGTTTTGAAAGAAACAGTGTATACATTCATAATTCATTAATACACTGGTACATATTATGTACACTACATGCATACCTCACCTCGTTGATATTGGCCTGTTCTACAATAAGCCCTAACTTTCCATGGGAGTTGTGAGCTAGACCGTTGCACCTCTCCTAAAATTTTTGTCCACCTCCCCCACTATTTTCACCAAAATCCGGCCTTGATTTGCATCTATTTGACTTCCATTTATGAATATTAAAGTCTATAAATATTGTTATTTGTTGTTAAGTTGTTTTGTGATACATTTTTAAAACTGTTTTTTCAAACTGGTAAATATTTTCAAAGCCCCCCTTCTTTCGTCTCTCTGTATTTTTTCAAAGCCCCCCCTTTTAGGTTTTGAAAAATTTAAAGCCCCCCCAGTTTCTCCTCAATCCCCTCCCCCTGTACAATAAATAATGAGCGGTCCCTAAACTGAATTTATTTCTACCAAAGTCTTTTTTGTTTCTTTCAGAACCAATTTTTGGTTAGAGGATTTTTGTCATAATATAATTGTAGGTTTACCATATTGAAATTTTAATGACATCTAGTTATATAAAAGCGTACACTTGCTATCACGACTGGAGGGCAACTGTCGAGGACAGAGCACCTTAATTAATTGGTGGTTTTAAGTTGGTCTTAGTCTCTTAAGCCGTGTTTGCACTACGAGCCTCAGCCTGCCCTGGGCCTACCTTTGGACTAGATTTTTGTAGTGTAAACGCACTTCGGCCTGGTCTAGGCCAGGAAATCGGGGCCCATCAGAACAGGTGGACCAGATTTCCTGGCTAGGCCAGGCCGAAGTGCGTTTACACTACAAAAATCTAGTCCAAAGCTAGGCCAGGCTAAGGCTCGTAGTGTAAACACGGCTTTAGTGCTATATCAACGTCACTGTAATTTATCTAGAAGTTAATATGCAAATTAACTGATATAATGCTTGTGATGTTTATACTCTGAGTGTATATCCACACCGGGCAAGCTTGAAAAATATGCCTGACCACGGTGGGAATCGAACCTACGACCTTTGGAATACTAGCCCAATGCTTTTATGCAGAAACATAGCACCTCTCGTAAAGTCTTTGCTGATTGGCCAAAAGCACATATAAGGGATCGGAGGGATCGAACCAATCAGAATGCTAAAACGATGTTGCGGGCGAAGTTCCAATCGTCCACAAATGATTCCAAATTGGATACTTGGGGTCTTTGGGGTTTCATCATCATCATTTGTATAATGGTCATGACAATACTGCTCCCTGTGGTACCCCATGGTCATTGAGAGTGTATCAGATACCGATGAGCCGCTACAAACATACTATTTCCTTTTGCTTAAGGTGGCTCCCTACAGTTGTAAAGAAACAGCAGCGAAAAAAATTGTCAAGCTAGATAAATTATTTTACAAGTCGCTCCTCCAAATTTAAATCCATGCATTGGCATTGTCGTCTTGCTACAACCACCAAGAACGTTAATGCTAGAATATCGCTCAAGCCCCCACCACGTGACGCAGTATCTCACGTAATAGTCAATCTTCATTGGTCTACAAAAATTTGATATTGGAGGAAGCAGAAAAAATCAAAAACTCCTAAAGCTCACACGCTTGACAAAGGCAGGGTTGTTCCAATGGCCCATTTATTCTTGGATTAAGATAGTGTTGGTGAGCTCTCACATTCGAATGACGATAAAAAATATCCGTCGCAAGAACAGGACAAAATCAAACTACCTTTTGGGAAATGAACGAGATGTTCTACTTCCAGTAACTTTAGCACTCTAGACTCTGTTTTTAGAAGCCCCGACACTAGTAAGTCTAGTCGACAATAGACACACGAAAGATCCCGGGAGCACGCCCACACAAATGTGCTTGGTTCGGCTGCTGAACCTATCACAGCTCAACAAAATAAATCAGCGAAGCTTTGCCGAATAAACTATAGTGAACGGAATTTTGTAGAGCGTGCACATGACCATGAGCATTTTGCAGTACAAAAATTCACCAGAAAGTGGAAAAACATCTCGAGAACATGAAAGCATGTTCTTAAACTTAAACAATGTACATCATGTTCACTATTTGACGAGGTTGACTCTCTTACCGTTACATTAACCAGGCATTAACCAATAACCATTAAACGCTCCTTATATATACGTAAATGAGTATACACCCACCGTAACAAAATGTATAAACGTTAACATGTACATTCAATTTTAGTCTCATAAAATATAAACCACTTACATGCAATATTTAACGGTCTTGTAACTCGACCAGGCCCCAGGGTGCAATAATTCGCGTGCTCACGTATAGGAAGTTTTATGGTCTGCTACTTCCTTCTTTCCAGCCAAATACCAATATTCGCGTACTTACATTTTGGTTGTACTATATTCATGTCCCGCAAACTTTCCAAGGTATTCAAAACCATATTTTCAATAGGAGGATAGAAAGTAAAATTTATTTGCTTTGGCTTCATAATTTACCAGGAATAATTTATCCAAGACTATACATTGAGTCATTGGAACACCAGCGATATTTAGTCGAAAATCTTGAATTATCGCACCCTGCCGGCAACAATTAATTCTAAACTGACCAAATATTCCATTTTATTCAATTTAAAAAACTATCATATGTCTATTCATAAATTTCTTAGAGGGCGCGAGATATCAGAATTCCAGTAGATTTACACAACCATCTTGCCCATAATTGGTATGACCTGATCAAAACGCGGCCGTTTAGTTGGATCCGTATTCCAACAAATACTGATCATTTTTGCCATGTGAGGAGCAAATCCAGGAGGCATACTTGGACGCAATCCTTCGAGGGCAATCTGAATGAAGAAAAAAAAATACTCTTAGACACATGGTGGTGAAGAGAAGATCAAACAAGTATATTGGGAATTATAAGATTGTCTAAATTACATGTAAGAAGTATTGAGATATATAGAATACGGTCAAGTGACTCTAAACGACACCATGAGAACGAGGTACAGATACAGATATTTCACAGCACACTCCATATAGGGTTTTTCAGTGACTGGTTACATTATGAATAGATAGATAGAACCGGACTTATTATCGTGATTAGCGTGATTATCGTTTTTTGTTAAATTTCGCACGAAGCCTCGACGTGGGGGGCGTCAAAGTTCTTCACGACGAGAACGTAATTTGGATGTGACTATATTCTATATGAGTTTACTGCATGTATTAGGGTTTACTTTATACATGCAATTTTCATATTGGTGAACATTCAACGCGAATATCTACTGACCTTCATTCCAACTTCCATTGGTGGCATGTCAACAAACGGAACTTCTCTTGTAGACATTTCCCACAACAGAATTGCGAAACTCCACATATCTGCCGAACGTTGATCCACTTCTTCTGGATTTTTATTCAAAACTAAAATTAAACAGGAAATAGCAAAACTTGTATTAATATCTCTTCAATACATTGTCGAACATGAGTAAATTATTTACTTCCTATGGCTATGTGTTTTATGCATGCAAGTGACAATGAAATTGCTTCTGCATAATTTCTCCACGTATATTATTATTTCCCACATCTTTAATCGTCTTTGAAAAACTCACTCGTGCATTTTTTACAAATTGCATTTCAGACCATATCACCTACATTATCACGTAACTATAGGGTATAGCTTCAATTAAACTATTTATACAGTAATACAAATACGCAAACTTTAAACTAAGATACATAGCCACGCATGAACATGGATTAGTTATGCTCCAGTAGTTTATTAAGAACATTTGCTATCTTTTTTAGACGTCACGACGGCAATGTTGGTGGTACTGTATATACATATATAGAAAAAAATCTAATTATCCTCCATTGAATTTGGCACCAACACGGCCGCCGTTTTATTGTCTTTTAATTCCCACGAAATCGATTGCAGTCCACCTTTTGCAATTACCTTCTGGGGCCATCCACTGAGGTTGGAAGACACGTTTAATATCTTGAAACGAATATCTGTAATCTGCCATGGAAATACGTGCTGTTAAATCATCGTCAATCTAAAGGGAACATATCATGTTGATTCTTCAAAATCCATAAAACACGAATCATGAACGTTTAAGCATGCACTGCAGAAAGCTTGTTCTTCAATGGTAACAAACTAGAATGGCATTTAATGTAATTACATCTTATATATACTGTAGTTATATAGTCCGTCTTAGAAACACGGTAAACAGGCAAGGCAACTGCGTACAATCTCTAGTAGAAATCGCGTCAAGTGTATTTAATCGTCTTCAAGTGGTAGTTTGAATGCTGATTTTCAATTCTATATTTGATTTTTTCAAATCAATCTCACAAAGAATAGACATGGCGACAGTAACTAATACACTGTCCCTTCCGGAAGTACGTCATCTTGGCTATACAGCCTCGTTTTCGTGATTGAGACGTTAGTGTTCAACTAATCTCAACACAAGATGTCATACTTTCCAGAAGGGTGTATTGAGACAATGGTGATATCGAAACGAGTATCGTACAAGAAAAGGTGAAACTATATAGACGGTGTAAAGTCACATGAAATATTCTCACCATGATGTGCGAGCTCTTGATGTACAATCGAGGTACAAAAGGATCAAGTGAGTGCAGATATTTCATTCCTCGAGCAATGTCCATAGCGAACTTCAGAGCTTGAGCTGCATCCACCATAATACCTAACAATAATTTTTAACGTTAAGAGTGGTTAAGATACAAATTGCATCGCAAAAAATGTGGAGGTATGCACGTCTGACTGAGATTTTCACTACATGATTTTCACTACATTCAGTCTCAGTTCTACAGCTGTAGTCAGTCATAAAACATTTTTTCGAAATACAATGCCACAAAATAAATTCAGTGCCAAAAACGAAACACGTGACAATTGCCTAAACAAAAGACATTTATTGATACAAGTCTTGACTTCTGATGGTTGCGAACTTGTAGTTAGTTGTTGTATCATTCAAATGAGTAAATAATTTACTTCCTATGGCTATGTGTTTTATGCATGCAAATGACAATGAAATTGCTTCTGCATAATTTCTCCACGTATATTATTATTTCCCACATCTTTAATCGTCTTTGAAAAACTCACTCGTGCATTTTTTACAAATTGCATTTCACACCATATCACCTACTGTATATATACTCAATATACACCCTTTTTTCAACTTACAATACAGTTTGGATTACTTAATTCAGTCTCATATTCCACAACGCAACCACGTAAGATATCTTATGGCACAGTAATATGCGATAAATATTGCCATTTCGTACTTCGAATGTCATTACAGTATTGAAATTCAACCCGTATATTCTTTATTTCCATGCTTCCTTTATGAAATGGTTTGGCTCACACGTTCATAAACGGCTATACAAGAACAATTATTAGCCACTCCTTTATTTCCGGCGAAAAAGTGCCAGCAAATGGATGGTGGCCAGAGGATGGTGGCAGTGAATATAAGCTTACCAGAGCCTTCATGTAAGACATTGTATAGCGATCCATAAGGCATGTACTGACTTAAAATGACTAAGGATCCCGATTCATTTACAGCTCCCAATACAGGCAAGACATTCGGATGTGAAAATATCCTAAAACACAATAACGTAGTCATAAGTCATTTTGTTAAGTATTAGAAACACACCGGTTAACCTTTTCCTGGTTACTCTAAAATTAACACTGTTTTGACTTAATGTTCCTGGTTAATTCAATTTCCGGCTTAATTTAACCACAGTCGTGATTAACATGATCACTATCATAATTTAACTAGGATTCCTTAATAATCCACAGTCCACCTAACATAATCTGGTTAATTCAACCATATATAGCCTGGTTAAATTAACCAGGAATTCTGGTTAAACTAGCCAGGTGATCAAATTAACCAAGTTACCCCAAGCAGTGTTAATTTTAGATTAATCGACCAGGAAATTTTAAACCACGGTGTTTTAGAGTGCATGCATGTGGAATATATAGTACATTTTCCTGAATGTATTTCAGTGAAGCACAATCTCTTGCATCCCAGTAAGGCGTTATGATTTTATAAGGTATAAGATTAGCTCTCAGTTTTAGATGCATTTTTTCTACGAATTGCATCCTCTATTCAGTAATGCCATCCCTATAGAAAGCAATAAGATTGGGGGTATAAATCAAGTTCTATATACTGTATATATACTTGTAGCTGCAAGAGGTGCGTACCTTAATTTCGGATATTCTTCAGCAAAATCTCGTGATTTTCTTTTATTATATTTTGATACTTGTATTTTCTTGCAAACTACAGGAATGTTACTCCAAATACCTTTCCAAATCTAGAATTAAACAAAACATTTCGTGACACGATTCATTCAGGGTAGCCAGGCGAACAGCCCCAAGTTAACCATATTTTGCTTCTAAATCTATAGTCATACAGTCAAAGTTGTATAGAAATGCGGTATATATGATGCGTGAAGGTTAGCGGAAAAGATGAAATATTTGGAAGATTGTCATACTTACGTCTGAATCTCCTTTTGTTTCGAGTTTGTCTTTAAAAGTCACTTCATCCGCTTCAATCCAAGAATTTCTTGACTGAATATCCCGCAAATCTCGACCTAAAATCGTTGATCACACTAAATTGAGTAAATTAAGTGTAGGAATCCTTTGATATTTCCAGGGCGGTAAATATTGACTTAAATTTTGTGCAAAACACCATGTTTTATTTATGATCCGAGTAAGCGCGGAAATTCATCAGCATGCAGATAATTGTTTGTACTGATGATTGATGAAGGATCCAGGGTAACAAGTCGAAAGCTTCGCGAAATGTAGAATATAACTCAATGCCAATGATTACGTCAATCATTATAATCTAATTGATATATAATGATACAGGGTGTTAGCCAGGCGGTCGTCCGACCGTCCTATATACGGACGGCCACTTCTGAACTCGGACGACTAAATTTTAATGGACGGTCTTGGACGGCCTACGGGAATATTTTCTTTAAATAGCAATTTACAAGCTTTGTAATATTTCATGAATACTTCGAATTGTTGTCATCTGCTGTTTACTCTACTTATGGTATATGTTCCCATACTTTTGAATTGAAGTATCGACAAACGCGCCATGTTTTTGTAATCATGTTGATCACAGAATGTTGATGATTCTCGCATGAAGTATCAAGGAGAATAATTCGAAACCGTTGTTTAAAAAAACAGCAATCGCTTTATCACTCGTGCGCCACGTGCTTTAGAGTTACAGTTACCGGGTAAAGATGGCTATAAAATGAACCAAACGCATAAAAAAGGGAAAAATATCAGCGATTCATAAAAAATAACTAAACACTACACTACGGTTCATACCATACGTGTGCTTTTACTAATTTAATGACGGAAATGTACATCTAAAACTAAAAGTAAGAAGGTTCAACGAATATAACACCACAATCCACAACAACATAAAATTGCGGCCACACCCAAAAACATATGACCACACCCACAAAAAATTGTGGCCACGCCTACAAAATTATTTTGGACGGCCACTTTTGAAATCCTGGCTAACACCCTGTAATGATAATGTAGTACTTACTTCTATGGAAATGCTTGTTAGCTAAAGTAAAATAAAAGAAACATGCACGTTATTATAAAAACAAAAATTGCCGTTCTATTAATCTACGAAGTCAAGTACTTGTTAAGAAATGAAGGCTTCATTACGGCGATCCCAGAGATAAAAAAAATTTGTAATTTTAGTGGAGGTCGGATTTAATCGGCCTTAATAATATGCAATTTTTGTGATTCTTCATAAGTTCATGCGGACGTGCATACATGCGGCCAGGGCCGCCGAGAGAATTCGCGGGGCCCGGGGCAAATTTTCTCTGGGGGCCCCATGACATCATTATTTTTAAGCTAGACAAAGCTAGACCCAAGTCAGTCACCCAACTAGACCTTAGCTATAGACTGCATGTGGAGCTATACTGTAAGGGGCCCTCAATTTCAAAAATGCTCTGACAAATTTGAAGAACCTACTTAATTTTAGGCTCTCGATCTCAAGTTGGGGCCCTATTAAGTTGGGGCCCTATTAAGGTGGGGCCCGGGGCAATATGCCCCCCCCCCGGCGGCCGGCCCTGTATGCGGCACACTCAGGGGCACACTATTCAAAATAGCGCGTGCGTCGTGATATGAAATCTTACGTTTATATGGGATTTTCTTTAGGTCTTGTCCACATTCTTTTGCTAACGCTAAAATGGAAGAGAATATGTCCAGGTCAAACGAGGATAAGAGTTGATGACCACGCATTGGTACGGGGGACATTTTATATACGCTCTATAGATTAATAACGTAAAGGTTTGAAGTGTTCCAATATATGTTTTAACTCAAATAAAATACACCTTAGTGTTAGGAAAACATCAAGAACAACTAACCAAGGTCGCGTGACTGCTAACTCTCATCCACTCTCATCCTCGTTTCATTCGGGCTTACCACGTGAACAGAGGGGGGGGGGGGGGGG